>CAUYQV010152101.1:0-18515 GCA_963574575.1 Galagoides demidoff
CTAGACTGTCTTATATGTATGTAGGCCACAATAAACAAAAGATATTCTCAAGTGTGCAAGGGCTCAGAAAATATTCAAATCATGTATCCTTTTTCAAATAAGAACTTTACATGAGAATGCTTTCAAACTATTAATTGAATCAAAAAAATAAGAGTTTAAGAGAGGAAGCTCATGATAACACACACTGGTGATGAGCACCAAAACCAGTAAACATACACATTTCAAATTTGGTTCTAAAACAGAATGCAAGTATCAAAATAATTTTAAAATGTTTGAAAGGGAACATCAGTCTCTCTCTATATATAGATGTAGACACACACATATAATATTTAAATTTAATTTAAAAATTTAGATCATATTAAAAAACTAAGAAGTAAAATAAGGTGAGGAATTAAACATTATCTTAAATAGAATGCAAAGATGCTAGTTCATGCTCGCTTCTGACCAATAAGAGCTATTATACCAAATAACGCTTTTGTAAAACCCCGATAGGGCCTGTGGCTCAGTGGGTAGGGCGTTGGCCCCATATACCGACGGTGGCAGGTTTGAACTCATCCCTGGCCAAACTGCAACAAAAAAATAGCCAGGCGTTAAGGCAGGTGCCTGTAGTCCCAGCTACTTGGGAGGCTGAAGCAGAAGAATCGCATGAGCTCAAGAGCTGGAGGTTGCTGTGAGCTGTGATGCCACAGCACTCTACCAAGAGTGACAAAGTGAGACTGTCTCTCAAAAAAAAAAAAAAAAAAAAGGAAAGAAAGAAAAACCCTATGATAACCACACAACTCTGGAGAAGATAAGAAATAAATTATAGTTAATATGCCAAAAGGTAAAACAGGAAAAAATGGAAATTTTAAGAAGCAATTATGAAAAATCAAGATTACAGAAGGGTAATTCTAAAGAAGTTTCTAAAGAAAAAACAATGAAAGTAATGGATCCAACTCCTCTACTGAACAATCGATTTAAAAATAATAAATTACTATTTATGAGGGATATATCCCAATAAAGTGACTTTATGAGCCTTAACACTTCAGCAGTGGCAAGCGTTTATCAGTGAATGAAAACAAAAATTGAACCAAGATGTAGAAATGCTAATTATCAAAAAAAGAATTCAAGGCAAGTGTGTTTACAAAGGATAAAGAAGACTACCTAGTAATTTTAAAAATGTATTTTTTTGGTGTAGGATAACATTTCATTGAAATTTATTAAGCAAAAATTGATAGAAATACAAAAAGAAATAGACAAAACGCTTAAGTAGTGAAAGAATGCTAAAGTAATCCCCCCAAAGCTGAAACTGTACGGGCCACATTTCCTGACCACAACATAATAGGTATTATTTGTTTTTAAAGAATAAGGAATGAAAAAAAACTTTAAGAAAAGAATAAGAAATGAAAATAAATGCAGAGCATTAACTTCTTGAAGTCAGAAAAGGGGTAAAACAAAACCCAAAGAAAGCAGGAGGAAAGAATAATAACAGAAGGAGAGATTAATAAAGTAGGATAAAGAAAAACTCAAAAATTATAAATACGCCCAGGAACTGACTCTCTGAAAAGCCCCAATACAAAACAAACTTAAAAAAAGACAAAACACTGTCATGTCTAATTATGAATAAAAGTGAGAAAACACAACACTAGGAGGTAATGAGGAAAGGGTATCACCATGATCTAAGGCCACTATATACAAATTTAAGCTAAAATCTTGGAAATCTGAATGAAATGCATTTTTAGGAAAATACGAATGACCAAGTTGAACTGGAGAAAGGATATGGAATCTGAATAAATAGTCTTAAGAAATGTCTGACTCAACATAGTCTCAGAGGCAGGGCCAGGTAAACATTTAAAGGATATTAATTTCATGCTACTTGATCTGTTCAGAAACAGAAAAAGATGGAAAGCTATTAAAATGAAAAACATGAAAATGCTGAAAATCAACCATTTTGCAACTTAAAAAGGGAGTTTCATGAATTTCAACCTTAATATAAAGGCCAGCATATCATACCCAGGCCCTGCACACCAGCTGATCAGCCTCATTTATCAAGAGATGAAACATTTTGCACCCTGCAGATTCTCATCCTCCACCAGGTGGTTGAAATCCTGCCCACCTCAGCTAGAGCGAGCTTGCTTTATGCAGGAATAACAAGTGAGGAGTGGGCAGGGGCCCCTTGGGGCTCAGACTAAGGGCACAGGAATATACTGGCAGATCTGCAGGGGGGACCTGGCATCAGGGTCACCTTTCTCTCCCACCCACCTCCCCAACAAGAGCCAAAAGCTACCAGGGCTGGACACAGGCACTACTTGGCCCCCTGACTAAGACGTGTTCTGTCCCAGGGAGAGCCGCTGAGACCCGGAGGCCACCATCTGCCCAGCTCTCAGCAGGCCCATCCTGGCTGGCTGGCATCCTGACTCCTCCTAGGAATAGCGTCCCTCCCCTTCATTCCTCCCACCTGCTCCCCTGACCAACCCAAGGCCAAGAGCCAAGAGGTGGCTCTGTAGGCCCAATCCCAGTGGCTGAGCCCCTCCCGCCTCTTCCTCCACCTTGGGTAGTTGGCCCCTCTGGTTGCCTCCTGTGCCCCAGGTGCCAAAACCCTGCTGGGCTGGCCTGCTCGCCGGATCAAGGCTCATCTCTGAGCATATGGCAGGCAGAGCCTGGCGGCCGTGGTTGGAGCCAGGGGCACCGCATCTGGCACCTCCCCTTGGAGTGGGGCGGGGAGCTGGCAGAGGTCTTGCTCTCTGCAGCCCTGGCCTGCTTGGTCCGCACCTCTACCTCCCTGCTTCTCAGCTCAGCAAGGTGGGGTGGTGGATGTCATTAGCAATATGGTCTGGGTCCTCCCAGGGCAGAGAACGAGGATAGCTGGGTAAGTTCGACGCCAGTGGCTTAGTGTGTGCGTGGAGGGGCAGGGGTGGGTTCCCCCCGGCCTGGAGTAAAAGAGTGCAAAGGAGAAAGGCTGGGGCGAGAAGGGCACCCAGCTGGCTCCCTCTGTTTTAGCTGGGCCATTCCAGCCACCAGCAGGTGACAAAATGCAAGTGAGGCCTGTCTGCCTGACCTGGAGCCGCCAAGCTGCATGAAACCTTTCTCCTGAAGCCCCCAAGGCCAGAGAGTCCAACTGGAGTGTGTTCAGTGTCCAAGGTGCTGCAGGTGTGTGTCATGGTCTCATAGTGGCCAGCACAGGGGAGGACAGGGGAGGCACTCCCATGCAACCAACTCTCACTTCTTGGTCCTAGGCTGTGAGTGACTCAATGACTGCCCCACCCCCACCCCAAGTAAGACCATCTTCTTACCACACTCATCAACAAGCACTTTATCCAGGGGTGCAGCCACCTGTTCGGGGGAGCTGGGGTGCACAGGCAGATCTTTAGCTTCCAAACATCTCTCTAAGCCTGTGCTAGTCTCATCTACCCAGTTCATCACCCCAAGCCCTGCCTGCCTCAACAGCAAGACTTCAGGCTCTGGGGCAGAAAGGCCAAGGACTCCCCAAATGAGGTAGCCTCTCGGGGACATGTGACTAGGAGAAAGCCCCCAATGTCTGCAACATGCACAAAAAAGGATCGGTGTCTTAAGTATGTCAAGAACTCTACTGAATCAGTAACAAAAAGACAAACAACCTGAAATGCAAAGGAAAGGAACAGGCAATTCGCAAAAGAGGAAAAGTACATGCGTTCAATTTCAAATTATCAAGGAAACAAAATGAGAACCAATGGGAAGACAGCACTCCTGCCTGGCAAACTGGCAAAGGCAACACTCATCCAGCATGGTAGGGATGAAAATTAATATATGAGCTTTCCTGGGAGCAGCTGGCACTCAGCGTCAACACCCTGAGAACACACACCCCCTTTGATGTAGCAACCCCACTTCTGTGAATCCATTCATTCGCTTAAGAGTTTTCCTAAGCACCTCCCACGTGGGTGTACCCCAAGGCTAATGGAGCAGTCAGGTAACATTACAGCAGCACAGAACAGCCCAACAGCATGACTGTAGTCCACCCATGAAAATGATGCTCAGAAAAGGAAAATACAAGCAGGACACCTGGGTGGGGAGCCCAGGTGAAGAGCCACTTAGATCTGAGCCCCTCTGAAGTGACAGGGTGACAAGGAGCCAGCCTTCTAAAATGCAGGGAAGAGCATCCCAGCATCTGCAGGTGCCAGGGCCCTGGAGCAGACAAGTGTCAGGCAGGTACAAGGGACCAAAAGGAGGGGAGATTGGAGCTGGGAGAGCGCCCAGCCAGAGATGAGGCTGTGTGGTTCCCAGCGGGGTTCCTGAGGGGTTGTTAACCTTGGCAGGGGGTTGAATTTTATTCTAGAATATAATATACACTACAATGTAAGATTGTGGGCCTATGGTTGGGTTTTACTACAATGAGGATACAATTTTTGTGTTAAAAAGTAAACTAAAAATAGTCTGGGAGGGAGTCTCTTTTCAAAGAGGATGGGGACCATTTACCAAGGCAAGGTAGGAATCCAGTGATGAGATGATGTCTGTATTCAACAAGGTGACATCTATACTACAGATCAGGGGGCTTCTGCCTGGGGAAGGGATATATCCTCCCTAAGAAATGGCAGAGGGGTGTGTGTGTGTGTGTGTGAACTTTCATCCTTTCCCAATGCCACAATGTTAATACCTAGGGACACAGGAAATGTGGGCCCTCAGCCAACAGATATTTTCTGAATGCCAACTGTGTGTAGAAATGTGAGGGAGGGAGGACACTGGTCTAGCCAGGGCTGGGAAGCAGCTCCCTGAGGATATAACCCATGAGTAAGACCTACGCCATGCGAGGAGGCAGAGGTGAGAGGCTCTGAGGGGAGGGTTCTGAGCAGGGAGAACAGCCTGTGGACAGGCCCCAAGGCAGGACTGAGCCTGCCTCAGGACTGACTGAAAGCTGGGGGGCCCTGCACAAGGTGAATGTGCAGAGTAGAGAGGTGAGTCACAAACCCTGAGGGGCCACATGGGGCTGGAGAGGGTGTGACTTCCATTTTAAATGTAACCCCAAACCACTAGAGGGGTCTAGCCTGGCCTGCCTCCTCGGGGACCTCTAGGTGCTGGGTCTTTAGTTGGCATGGGGCTGAGGCTGGCTTTCACCTTCTCACCATCAGGGATGGGTCTCCCGGGGCCACCGAGGCCCCATCTTACACCCGAGGTTAAAAGAATGTGATCTTCACTCTGTACCATAGTTACAAAGAGCCAATTCCAAGCCTCTCAGAAACCCAGATTGTGATTCTTCTGCAAGAGTCTTGTTTCTCAAAGACTCAAATAAATATTCTGGTGAAACAGTACAGATGTGAAATCTTTTTTTTTTTTTTGAGACCAAGCCTCAAGCTGTCACCCTGGGTAGAGTGCCGTGGCATCACAGCTCACAGCAACCTCCAACTCCTGGGCTCAAGCGAGTCTCCTGTCTCTGCCTCTCATGTAGGTGCCACAGGTGCCCGCCACAATGCCCGGCTATTTTTTGGTCGCAGCCATCATTGTTGTTTGGTGGGCTCGGGCTGGATTCGAACCCACTGCCTTAGGTGTATGTGGCTGGCACCTTAGCCACTTGAGCCACAGGCGCCGAGCCCAGATGTGACTTCTTTACACGAGTGAACTCCAGCACTGGGTCTGCCTCATCAAGCCAGGTCCAGGGGCTTAGATGGTCAGGGCCAGGCCTGGTGCTCCTGCCCCATCGAGTGGTCCACAGGGAAATCCTGTCCTTCCTTTCTGCCCCTTCCCTAGCTTTGGCCACCCCTGCAGAAGGTTCCCTGAGGCAAGCTCAGGCTCCAGGAGGGTGGACCTAGCTGCCTGAGGCAGGGGACCAGCACCTTCCTTCCTCTGTACCTTGCCCTAGAGAGCCACCTGCTGCGACAACCCACAACATCCTCAAGCCTGGTCTGACAGATCTGCTAGGGCCTCTCTGAAGTCTCTTCTCCTTTCTTCCTAAAAACAGAACTTTTATCTAAGTACTGTTGAGTCCTTTCAATTATTAAGCCCAGAGCAACATTAAAATGAGACGGCAGTCACACTCTACTCCCCTTTGAGCTGTGTCTTCATCTCTTGAAGCTGCGTGCTATTGTCACAAGTAGCTATAAACCAGCCCAAAAACCCACAGCCTAGAGCTTAACAACATACAGCCGACACTAATCACTGCGATTTTTGCAGGCCAAGGAGAATTCCTGCCGAAGAACTTCATAACAGCCTGCTCCCTGTCCTCTACTTTTGCCTTTAAAAATCCACTTATAACTACTGGTAATCAAAGTGTGCATTCAGGGCAACTGCATCTATGCTCCTCAGTCACAGTCCCCAAGCTCGACCCAAATAAACTCTCCAAGCATATTAATTTTGCCTCCACGTCTTCCTTTTAGGTTGACATTCCTAAAGAGCAAACCCTAATGTTTCCAACTTAGAACTCTCTTCTTCAAAGACTCCCTTGCAGCTCACCTTGGCCATGGACCTACTTCTGCCCCACAGATGTAAGTGGAAATCTATAGTTAGGGGCTCAGGAGAGAGGGTCATATGTATGACCTGGGGTCTTTACCCTTAACCTGAGCCTTGGTTTCCCCATCAGTAGAAGGGGGTTGTAGTAAAGACAGTGATAACCATGAGCTACCTGTTGAGGGGACTTAGTGGGACATGACTATGGGGCAGTGAGAGAGGTAAGGGGATGTCTGAGACAGTCTCAGCTGCGTCCTGAGGGTGAGAAGAAGCTGCCAACTTCTGTGGGCTCAAGTTGGCCCTCGGAGGCCACCAGCTGAGAATGGAGGGTGAATGATGGGCCAGTGGCAAAGGTGGGGCCACATGGGGGTAAGGAGGTCTCAGGAAGCAAAGTGGACAGCTTAGATGTGAGACACAGTTCCAAATGTGGAACAGGACACAGGAAAATGAGTTGGTGCCCTGGGGTCTGGGCCATGGAGCCCCATCCCCCAATAGGAGCTGGGCTGGGAATGGAGAGTACATCAGGCCCACAGCTAGGAAGTGGTCTTTGCCTGAGGTCCACAGTCTTGAGGCATTTCCTGTATCATTGGAGTGCATGGTGTGGAATCCTGTTATTTGCAGAATATGTGGGGAGAATAGGATCTAAATCTTTGGGTGTCAGGAGAAAGTGGAGACCACACAATGGGCCATTCACAGGTTTAGCCACCACACCTTGGCCTTGGATGCCTTCCCTTTGGCAAACTTGCTTGGACTCCATCCCTGTGCCACTTCCCTGTGCAGCCTTTGCCTCAGCCCCAAGCACAGCTGGGCACTCTCTGTGTTCTCAGCACTCATTTCCCAGTCTGGAATTTTCTGTCTGCCTCCTCCCCTGGCAAATCAGACCTCAGTGTCCCAGTACCTAGTACAGCGTGGGTCACCACTGAGCACTAGATGACCCCACAAGCACATGCACCCTGGGTCCATGAACACGGCATGTACAGTAAGAGGGTCACAGTTGCCTCTGAAAGATGGCAAGACTACCTGGACAGACAGACCCCCTCACACAGGCTCCATGCAGAAAAAACATTAGTCAGCAACCTCTGTATTTATTTGGTGATACTCATGAGAAAGCCAGCGCTTAGGCATCTTCTAAACCTGCTCAGCTCTGTGACAACGAAGACGACATGAGTAGGCTGGAGAAGACTTGAGTGGCACCAGAAATCAGGTCGTGACAGCTTGGTCAGGTTGCACAGCTAATGTCTGAAAAACAGCACACTTCATTTCTGAACTTGAAGGTTTTTCCTCTGAGGTCTCAGCCTGCTATCTTTGGGGTATGGAGTTGGACAGATCACCTCTACCTGGACCTGGAGCCAATGCATCAGGGAGGGGAATGGTGTGTCTTAGAACAGAACATCAGGGCTGCGGGATGCTGGTGTGCAGAAAGGACCTGGCAGGACAGGGCGTGGCAGGCAGGCTACCAAGGAACTGAAAATGCCAGCTTTGTGACAAACTGTGTTCTTAGGCACGTTGCTGCACTTCTCTGAACCTCAGGCTCCTCCTTTGTTAAATGGGGCAAGAGTCTGTAATCTTTTAAAGTTCTAGTGAGATGAGCCTGCACAGGAGAAGTACTGACAATGTCAGCTATCGTTACTTTAGGAGCCAGGACAGAAAACCAATTTCACTGTCCTCAGACATATCCAATTTATTTTTTTAATCTAAAGATACTTCCCACTTAAGTATGTCCTTGATCCACTGAATAATGGCTTGACCTCTGGCTGTGCCAAACAGCTGATCTATCTTTAGAGGATGTGGTTCCTTCAGGCCACTTGTCACGCCTTGTAGTTAGACATTTTCCAGTTTGGTTTGTTTATTGTCCCTCCTCCTCTCTGAAGTGAAGGACTTCTCTGCTCTGTCCCCACAGCTCAGGACACATATCCAGCCCTCAACAAACATTCGTTGAATGAGCTGAATCAAAGCAGGCCCAGCTGCCACCACCAAGCGGTGGAGCGGAGTGACCCTCAGCCCCTGCTGCCTGGTCCGAGGGTGGAAGTCACTGGGTCTTGTGAAGGAACCGCACAAAGGAGTGAGTCTGTGTAAACAGCAGAAAAGTAAAAGCTCCAAGCAGGATTCTGAAAGGCGGAAAAAGGCAATTTTGGAAAATGCTATGAGACACAAAAAGCAAAGCTCACAGAGCACAGTTCCTTGCCTGGGGAGGACAGCAGGAGCCGATAAATCTTTCTCCAGGGAGGTTGGAAGGGCTTTGGTGTTTTGTTTGGACTTTAATAGAACTGATCCTAAATCCACTGCCTTATTCTAAAATATATTTGCAGATTTTAAAATACGGGGCCTCTGATGCTGAGGGCAGCTCTCACAGGAGGAGCTAGGAAAGTTCTGAGCTGGGGAACCCCTGGAGGGTGAGCATCCCTGCCCAGGCTGCCCGGCCTGCAAGCCCATCTTGTGCTATCCTGCCTGGGGCACTGGGACCCCCAAAGGGAAAAACAGAGAGGTGTGTGGGGCTAGGCTTCCCGGAGGGGCATGAGCATGGTGAGCTTTGCTCCCTGAGCTGTTGGGAGCAGATGAACCGCCTGGCCCCCACCCGACAGGGCAGGGCAGTCTGCAGCCCAGCTCAGGGTGGGGTGGCAGGGCTGAGAGAGGCTGGGGGTTACACTGACCACATGGGGAGGGGGCACAGCCCCTCTTCTCCATTTGGAACAAGAGGGTGCAAATGAGTCCGCAGCAGCTCTTTCTTCTTGCTGAGCAAGATGGATTGGAAAACAAATTGGCTCAAATAAAGCATGTAATTAGATTAAAGCCTCTTGCCCAGAGCCTCTGCAAAAAGCCCTCCTAACTGGAGGCAGGAGACCTCAGCTCCAGAACCAGCTCCTGGACATCCAGAATTTTCTCTTGACCCTCACCTACCCACTCTAGTCCTCCCCAGCCAGTGTTAACTATGCTGATGGGTCTAATTTGACTAGGAAGATCACCCCAGGCCGTGCCTTGCCACCTGTCCCAGACCTGTGTCACCCTGGTTCCTGCCTGCATATTCTGCCTCAGCCTCAGAGGGCAGCGACCCAGTGGGAACAACTGGAACAGTGATTCACCTACTCCTGACAGCCTTTACCTGAGTGTAACCCTCTTCCACCATCCCATTTCAGCTGCACAACCACCTTTAAGAAGGCAGAAAAGGGAGCAGTAGGACTGCCATTGTCATTACACACATGACAAAACAGGGGCCTAAGGTGTTCAGCGTCCAAGGTCACTGGCTGGTGGGGGCATGTTTCCTAACACCAGTTGCTCTTCACTCCAGCCAGGGCCACCCAGAGGGGTCTCTGTCCTCAAAGTCATGGGCAATCTGATGACTATCAAGCACTGACCCTTAACCTCCCCCCCATCCTGATGCAGGGGGTTCCCCTTCTTGAGGGACCATCCTTCCAGCCTTCCTGCCCTCAAGCAGAATGTCTGGGTAGTTGCGGCTGCCCCACCCATCGCTGTTCCCAGGCCCTCCTCCAGACAGTGCCCGTGCCCACAATGCCCCACCCATCCTGCCACCAGCCAAGCCTTTAGGAGACAAGGCTGTGCTCACAGCCTGTCAGGAAAGGTAGGCCACATTCAAGGGGCCCCTGGACACAGAAAGCGAATTCATCCTCTTGCACCTGTCTCTGAAGTTCCCCATCCAAACAGCAGGTAAGTTCTGGCCCTCAGGGATAAAGAGAGCCCAAACAGGAAAGAAGAGAAAGAAAAGGAAAACAGCATGAATGTCAGGATTCCTACTTTGAAAGGCCTGATGATGAGGAACTGATTTCCAGAATAAAATGAGGGTTGCCAGAGAAAGCATCGACTGAGAGCAAGTGAATAGGCAGCACATCGGCCACCAGTTCCCTGTCCAACCCTGGGGCAGACATTACCAGTTGACCACAGCACTCTGTGGGAGCCTGGAGCTCAAGGAGATTCTCCTGGTTGCTTAGTGGGAAAGCTGACACATTCTTGCCATCCTATTTCATTCTGTCATTTGCCACCATCTGATAGAGTAGACACAGGCCATGAGACTGATCTACTCTCTTAGAATTAAAACGATTCTGGCTCAGCGCCTGTGGCTCAATCAGCTAAGGCGCCAGCCACGTACACCTAAGGTGGCAGGTTCGAATCCCCAGCCCGGGCCCGCCAAACAACAATGATGGCTGCAGCCAAAAAATGGCCGGGCGCTGTGGCGGGCGCCTGTGGTCCCAGCTACTTGGGAGGCGGAAGCAGGAGACTCGCTTGAGCCCAGGAGTTGGAGGTTGCTATGAGCTGTGATGCCATGGCACTCTACCCAGGGGGATAGCTTGAGGCACCGTCTCAAAAAAAAAAAAAAAAAAAAAAAAGAATTGAAACGGTTCTTAAAGATGGTTCACTTTGTACTCCTGTCACCATTCCTGCTACCAAGTCTTCCTCGCCCGGAACCTAGGGTTGGACAAGACTCTGTCCTCACCTCACCTGGCTTGTGTAACTCCCATGGATGGCCTTAGCTCCACCTTCCAGGATAGCCCACCACCTATTTCACCAACAGAACAGACTTCCTTCAAGACTTCTGGAGAAAGTACCAAGGCTTCCAGATTCCTTAAAACTTAAAGGGCATAGTTTTTGTTTATTTTTATATATTATTTATTTATTTTCACTCTGTTGCCCTGGGTAGAGTGTTATGTCATAGCTCACTCAACCCAGCAACCTCAAACTCCTGGGCTCAAGTGATTCTCTTGCCTCAGCCTCCCGAGTAGCTGGGACCTGCCCCAGTGCCTGGTTAGTTTTTCTATTTTTAGTGGAGACTGGCATCTTGCTTTTACTCAGACCGGTCTCGAACTCCTAAACTCAGGCAATCCACCCAGCTCGACCTCCCAGAGTGCTAAGATTACAGGAATGAGTCATCACGCCCGGCCCAAAGGCATGGTTTCTAGACACCCCTTCATTCAAGTTCTTCTAACTAACGGCTCTGTTCCTCAGAGAATTGAAGAGACTAATCCTGGTTCCTTTTTATGGTATAGGAGTCTATGTTGAGTGTAAAAATGCTGCAGATTCTTTGGAAAATATAATGTAAACCCCCAAGTGGTGATCATAACTGAAAAATCTCACTTAAACTGGAAGCTAAGTTTGTTCTCCAGAATACAGGGGAGAGCCGGGAAGGAAGAATTCTGAGCAGCCAAATTGCTATTACGAAAGAAATTCCTTTGGGTCTTCATTTGTAGCCTAATTATTCTTTGTTTATGAACATTGATAATAAATGTTATCACCGTTCCTAGAACAAAGTGCTATAGGATCAATATATTTCAAAGTTGGAGGGAGGGACTGACACGTTGGTAGGAAGAAGGGGCAGCATACAGACGAAATGCAGACGTAGGATAGCTAAGTGTCACTCTGCGTAGAGGTGAATGGTCCTAAAGTAGTTGAATAAGATCAAGATTACAACCTGCGTTACAGAACAACTCTTTTTGCAATGACTGAATCATCTTGAAAGGTAAAATTATCTCCAACATGTATTGCTTAATAAGGCAAAAGTTGCCATATTAAGATGAAAAGACATAAAAAGATTTCCAACCCAAATTTTTAAAAAAATTTTGTGGCATTTCAAGGATAATATCTCAGGTATCCAGAAACCTTATTTATGAGGAGTCACTCATTCCACAACAATGTCACAACCATGGAGGAAGCAAAGTCCTTTGTGACGAGACGAAACCCTACTACCTCCTCACCTGGAGAATAAAGGTTTTACGTTTGTTTTAAGGAAATAAAGAATTCTCAATATACTCCAGGTAAACACAGACCCAAACAAACCCCTGCAGAAGGTGCTAGCATCACCTACCAGGCAGAGGTACAGCTACCCTCCCAAAAAGCTGCTATGGAGTGTGGAACCTAGAAGTTAAAAGATGCCGTGAGACCAACAGGTGCCCTGGACTTCATCCCTGCTCTGCCTAGACATGTCATACATCTTAACGAGATGCCATGTTCATCTTTTATACCAGTCTTCTGTTTCTTAACATCCCTTCTTTCTTCAAGGGCTCCCTAGATACAGGATTTCTAATTACTCCCTATTTGCCTCCCAGGGCTAGCTCCCTCCAGTCCACAGACCAATGGGAGCTGGAAGGAGAGAACCATATCCCAGGAGTCCAGGATTTGCTGTGGAGCCTACAGATCCCCAAGTGCTGCATCCAATCTGCCACTGGGAAGTCCACTAAACTTTTCGAATAATTCTGACAGACTAACCAGACTCACCTACAAAGGAGGTCATATGTGTGGGAGGCCATCTTTTAGCTCTGTTCCTGGTACCTACAGGTACCAGCTCCTGTTAGAGCTGTTAGAGGCTAGGAAGCAGCCACCCAGGCCCCTTGGGACAAGTACACAGGGTCAGCTCAGAGCCCTCTGATCTCACATGCCTCCCGCTCTGGAAGTCAGGCTTTTTGGCAGCATTGAGGTCTAAACCACTCACTGCATTCCCTTCCTCTTGATAACATACTCTCCAAAACCCTGAGCCACAGATCAAGTTCAAACATCTTTTGTCAGAGTCAAAGTTCAAGACTCTCACACAGAGATGAGCTCTGTGAAGCCAGAAAGAGAGTACAGGTGGAGATTTCTGCCTGCTAAAGATGAGCCACCTAGCTGGAGAAGGGGCGTGTGGCTGGGAAAGATGGGGAACGGGGTTCCCCTCTCCAGCAGGGGAAACTATGGAGACTGACTCTGCATCACAGCCACAGAAACCCCTGCCTTCTAGGCCTTCTTCAAGATCCAAATTCTGCCTCATGAACTTTCCAGAGTTTTTGCTTGAGGACCCCAAATGCCCAGCTATGCCACTGGTTCTAAGCATCATGTTAGGAACCATGGAGGACCAACAGGCCATGGTGGACTTGAGGCTTCATTCACCTGGATAGCAGAAGACCCAAGAGGCTCTTAATTATGCCTACAGTTGGATCAGACTCAAAGCAGGCAACATCAGCATCTGCTGATACACATGAACCTGGCTAACAGTTGACAGTCCGAATTAGAATCATCTGCTTATGTGTCTTTCTTGTCTAGGATGCCATGAGTCCCTTGCAGGCAAAACTCCACATTCTCCTCTGTTCTGTCACCCTAGACCACGCAAAGGCCCTTGGTAAATGTGTGATTGATGAATAGAAAATGAAATATACACACAAATCCTGGTAGAATGCCCAGTGAATTCTGGGAGTAGAGGGCAGGGGAAGTACTAAAAGCCCCTACCAAGCCTGGCTGAACGAGAAATCCCCCATTTTCAGCCTGTAGCCCAGATGAGGCCAAGGGCAGGATTTATAGTGCTCAGGATCAGTATTTCATAAACCCTTCCAAATTGCAGAAAAGGCTGCACCTGCCTCCGTCAGTCTGCAGCCACTAATCCGCTGTAACAGCTCTGTGCCCTCCATTCTGTCCCCCTCTCGGCGGGCAGAGTTATCCTTTAATAAGCTGAAGCCATCCGGGCACTGTATTCACTGGTGTCTGCTCCCACCGGGCCAGCCCCATGGGGTCTCCTTGTCAGCTCTCCCAGTGAACAGGGGATTTTGTGTACAGCAGGGAAAACAAAGCTGTCCCAACAGGGATCCGGGTGGCTCGCTATAGGCTTCTCCAGCAAGAGCCAAGAGTGGACACAGAAAGGAATTGCTGTCAGTGTCTAAACGGTGATTCAGCTGAGCTGAGTGGGGGCTCCCTGGGAAGGTCATGAAAGACAGCAATGCTCTCTTGTCCTGTCGTGTCCTCTCAGCTGGTTAAGCCAGTGCCAATGAGGTCACATCTTGGAACTTGGTGTTATCTTTGCCTAGTGTGCCTACAACCCAAACCTAGACAGCTGTCGGGTAGGAGGCATTCCCCTGGGCCAAGACTGGGCTAAACAGCTTTCCCACTTACACACAAAAAGGCCCTCAAAGCTCACCAGCACTTTCTGATGCCAATATGGATAGCACCACAATGACAGGTGGCCACAGATGCCTCTGAAGTCAGCAGAGTGATCAAAAATGATCCATGGCAAGGACCATATGTGATTACCAAACACCCTTTCATCCCCTACTGAGACAACATTACCCACCACCCCTTGCAGTGGTGGTCATGTGACTGAGTCCTGGCCAATGGGGCAAGGGCACAAGTGGTACCCACCACTTTCAGGCCTAACCCACAGAAGTCTCCCATGAGTTCTCTGGGTTCTCTGGCTGAATGCAGAGAAACTAGCAATGACTCCAAGGCCCTAGAGGATGGCAGAGCCATGTGACAGAAGGAGCCTGGTCCCTTGATTCACTGCTTGGAAGGGAGCCACCCAACCAGGGATGTGACGGGCCACCGCACGAGAAATAACTGAACTACACCATTGGGCTGTTTGTTACAACACATAGCCTGCCCCAACCAATGCAGGATTGTGAGAAGTGGGAAGAGTCTGAATTTGGGCAGCAGCAGAAGTGTACACGATGACAGCGTGTACAGTGGAAAAGAGGGACATGGGAGACATGGGTAAGCCTGTCATTCCTGAGAGGCTGGCTGGATGTAGAGGGAGGACATGGGACCCCAGAGAATAACTACTAGGTCTTTTGACAGCATAGGCAGCATAGGGACTTTGAGGAATAGATAAAACAGAAATCCAGATGGTCCCTGGATCCCAAGAAAACTTCCTTTCCTGTCATACTACTTGCTAAGCACAGCTGATGTGGTTGGTGCCCTGCTCAGAGCCCCTTTCCTGGGCCCATACACCTGCCCCCTGCTGCTCACGACTCACACCTGCACCCTCCTCTGAAGGCTTGCCCTTGGTGGATGGACACTGCTTTGCCTAGAGATATCTGGGAGGTCCCACCTGCCACCTGCCCACTCAGTCCACAGCTGATGGCTGAGTGATGTGGGCAGGTATCGCTGATCGGCCCTTCTGCCTGTGAGTGGGACTTTTTAGACACAGTCCACCTTCCTGCACTCCTGTGGGGTCAGGCTGAGGCTAGACTTCTTCTCCTGCAGCCACGTGCTTTCCCAGCTTCTTCCCCGGCATGATACTGCTTCCCTCATGCTCTTTCTGCTTTCTCCTGAGAGTGCTCCCTCAACAAATCTGTCCCAGGCCTCCTGGGGTTCCAGGTGAAAACCCCAGGGCCCCTGATAACCCAAATGAATGGCTGGCACTCCACCTCATCTCTCACCCATAGCAATAAATTGGCCACACAGAGGAAGAAGGGCAGGTGTAAAGTCCAGAGCCAGGAAAATCATGAACTGCCAGGCCCCAAGAGAACACCTGCTCATAGGTTTCTGTGTCTGGTGACAATGGAAGCCACTGTGAAGATGTCCTGGGCCCAGGAAAATTTCAGATGCTGAAGTGGAACTTCCCAACCTTAGGGCTGAAGGAGGTGGCCTCCTGGGACAGAAAGAATGCTTGGCCAGGAAAATAGGGATGTGTCCCACCTGCTGGAAGCCTGGCACTGGGCAGACACCTTGCCCAGCCTGAGCCTACGGAAAATTTGAAGGAAACACTCCAAACCCTCCATGAATTTCTAATCTCTGCTCAGGAGTCTTTTCCAAGCCTCTGAGTCTGATTTCTCTCCAAAACTTACTACTTGATGAGGCATTAAGGTGAAGTGGAAATCTCGGTTCTACTTTTACCCCACTAAGTGACTTAAGGCGAGTCACTATTGTCTAAGCCTCGGCTTTCCCATCTGTCAACTGTGGAGGCCAGATCAGATGATCTATCTCCAGGTTCCTTCTGGTATTAAGATCCAGAATTCCAATTCCAGGATGCCTTCTGGACAACTCCATGCTGAGAAATGTTTAACTGGCTCTCTGGGGAGGAAAAAAATATGTACCATTTGGTAAATTCTGAGGTGTAAATATTCCCACCATGGCTGATTTAAAATTCCCAGCATGACACCCTGAACTCAGAGTTGGGAAGAAGTGGCATGGTTAGCTCTCATGAGGCAGTGTGAGCTGGCTCCCACACACCATGGTCCCCCAACTGCCTCTCTGTGCAAAATACGCTCATTTCAGACCCTGCTTCCTTCCTGATCCCTACACACAAAAGCCTTTCTTTTTTCTCCAATCTCACCACACACTTTACTCTTAAGCAGAGACCACGTGAAACACCCCAAATGACACTTGTCACAATCTTCCTTCTCTGGAGGAGGGAATGGGAAGGGGCAATGTCCTGCTGCCTGTCCCAAGATGCCAACTTGCTGCTCTTCCTGAAGCTGATGCTCTGCCCTGGATGGCAAAGACGAAGTCTGTGATCTGTGAGGCCAAATCTCTGAAGCATGCCTGGGGCAGAGACAGGGGACTTGTTCCACTTGGCCATACCCATAGCTTTAAGGGCAGAGGGAAAGAGCTACAGAGAGGAAAGTCCTGCCCAGCAGGAGGTGGGTGGTAGCCCACCTGCTAGCCTGGCAGCCTCCCAGCCTCCCTGATCTGAAGGTCAACACTAGGGAGGCCACCTAGCCATTGGGCAAATAGTGTATCCAGTCCATTCTCCTCTTTCCCTCCGTGAGGCTGAGCACCCTCCTTGGTCCAGATGCCCCACAGTTCCCTCGACACAGCCCTGAAAGAATCCCCAAGGCAACCTCCTGGCTACTGTGCCTAAGAATACAAAGTTGGCTCTGTGTACCAGGCCCTACCCAGCTGCTGAAGACAGGATGAGGGAGAATGGAGGAAAGGGGATGGGGGATGGTGACCCCAGAGGCCCCCAAACCAGTCCTTCCCAGGGCCCCAGCTGAGACAGAGAGATTGTGAGCTGGGAGGAGTCTAAATAGGTCGTTCAACCCACTCCTCCATTTCACTGGGAAAACTGGGCCAGGGCAGGATGCTTTAATTGGGATAGGGTGAAATATTCAAAACCCATGATCTTAAGCACAGGACTAAACAGCTGGCTGTTGTTATTACTTTAAGTCTGGAGTGGTTTTAGATCTAGCAAGATAAGTAAGCAAGGGACCACTGTGGGTGCTGTCTGCTCCTGCCTCTGAGGCAGAAGGGACTTGACCTACCTAGCTCAGGGGCTGAGCCTACTGCAATAGGGATAGAAGGGCCGTCTGCTGCAGGGTGCGTGGCCCAGATGTTACATGTTCTCTCCCACCATAGGAACCCCAGGGGCCTCAGGCAGAACTCTGGATTGGACCCCAGGGGCCTCTGCATCCCCCAACCCCTGCTGGCAAGGTCGCTGTGACAGCTGTGTGACAAGGAGGCGTAGCCCTGGGGACTCCTATCCTCACTCTCCCTGACACCTGTCACTTGTCCCATTTTCATCAGCCATCCCTCTTGAGTCTCCAGTGGGAAGAGCTCCCAAGAAGGGCTAAATATTCCGCCCCACTTGCTCCCCTGGCCTCCCAGCTCATCCCTTTATCCCCTCAAGGCGGGTGGCAGCTCCACCTGCAAAAGACCCAGCGACAGGGGAACAATGGGGGTCCTGAAACCCACCATGCAAATGGTATCCTTTGTGCTCTTTGGGGTGACACAGGCCCCTGGAGGGGGCATGGGGGCGGTGGAACTTGCCTGGCCCTGCTCACCCCCCAGCATGACCTCTGCCCCAGACCTTTGTGCAGGCCCCAAAAAGGAGAGAGGAGGGGAGTTTCGGGGGAAATGGCTTGGGACAGTGAGGGGGATGAGGAAGGTAGGGGGGCTGTAGAAGAGGGGAGGGGCGGGAGATAATAAAGACAGAAGGTAGGAAAGAAGGAAAGAGGGTCTGGTTTGTGCCATTGGCCTAAGGGCAGGGTCTCCTGGCCAAGGGGAGGACTATATGAAATTGCCAGTTCTGTGGGTCACAAATGCTCAAATATAGTGGCAATTACACATAGTTCTACCTAATACCTACAGCATGTCTATTGTTAAGGCAGAGAGCAGCGAACTTAATCCAGTGGCTTTTTTGTCCCCAGGGGACCTCTCATGATCACACCTGGCCAGAGAGCAAGGGCTGGCATCTGGTAGGTAAGGCCAAGGATACTTACTGCTTAAACATCCTACCACGCACCGGATGGCCCCCACTACCAGGAATTCTCCAGCCCCTACATCAACAGTGCTGAGTCAATTCAAGCCTGATTTAAATGCCTGAAATAACAGCTGAATGTCCTTTAGCTTCCACACCCTGTGGAAACAGTCACTTATCTCACTTTGTCCCTTCTGCTGTGGACACCCCTCTGGAGTAAGGGCAGAGCTCAGAAAGCCAG
>CAUYQV010152106.1:0-12402 GCA_963574575.1 Galagoides demidoff
GCGCCTCTGGTCCCAGCTACTTGGGAGGCAGAGGCAGGAGACTCGCTTGAGCCCAGGAGTTGGAGGTTGCTATGAGCTGTGATGCCATGGCACTCTACCCAGGGGGATAGCTTGAGGCTCCGTCTCAAAAAAAAAAAAAAAAATGAAAATAAAGAGCTTGGGGCAATAGAAAGATACAGAATGAACTCAACTGCATCTCCAGAAATGTGAGAAGATGTTGATTTTTTTCTTAAAGAAAGAAATATCAGTATTGTTGTCACCTCTGACTTTGCCTGAGATGCCAGTTTTTCAGGCCATTCCCTCTGCAACAGGATTCCTTTATGGCCACACGACATGGACTGAGACAAAGTCCTAACCCCTAGAACCTATGAATGGGATCTTGTATCTGGAAATAAGAGTGTGTATAGATGTAATGAAATCAAGATGAGGTCATGCTGGATTAAGATCGGCCCTAAGGCCGGCCTCGGTGGCTCACACCCGTAATCCTAGCACTCTGGGAGGCTGAGGTAGGAAGATCCTTTATGCTCAGGAGTTCGAGAGAAGTCTGAACTACAACACAGTGAGACCTCATTGCTCCTAAAAATAGAAAACTTAACTAGGCACTGTGGCAGGTGCCTGTAGTCCTAACTACTTGGGAGGCTGAGGCAGGAGGATAGCTTGAACTCAGGAGTGTGAGTCTGCTGTGAACAAGGCTGACACCATAACACTCTAGCCTGGGCAACGTAATTGCCTCAAAAAAGAAAAAAGATGGGTCCTAAATCCAGTCACTGGGAAGAGACACAGGAAGAAGGCCACATTTAGAAGGAAGCAGAGACTGGAGTCAGATTGCCACAAAACAAGGAATGCCAAGGACTGCCAGAAACTACTAGAGGCCCTGCTGGCATGTTGATTTTGGATTTTTAGCCTCCAGGATGGTGAGAATAAATTTCTGTTGTTTTAAGCCACCAAGATTGTGGTAATTTGTTACAGCAGTCACAGGGAACTAAAATATCCAGTGAACTCAGACAAAAAGTATGGATCAACCATCCCACTTGTAACTTAAATGGGTTAGTGAGAAAGAGGGGGCGGGGAGGGCTGGCAAATCCTAGACAGGAGAGCCTGAATCAGCTAATTTTTCTTGCATCAGCCAGACTGATGGCTGACTCTCCAAAGCTGCACAAGTACCAACAGGTAAACCTGCTTTACCTGAAAAGCAGGTGGGCAGAAGCCACAGGACTTGTTGGCACTGATACACAGGGGATAAGAATGCCCTTTGTAGAGTTAGGTGGCTTCCATTTTCTTCCATGGATGGGAAAGGGATAATGTTCGCACCATCCAGTGTAGTGGGAGAGGCTCTCTGTCCTAGCAACCACCTCGCCAACCTCACTGTACCTCAGGAAGGCCCTCTAGTCTAACCAAGACAACAGCATACTCCCGTGAGATGCTCCTAACGATCCCTAGTCACCTAGTCATGCTAAGCCTTAGCACCCACCACCTCCTCTCAGCACTGTGAGAAAGATTCACTGAAGTAATCCACTAGAGGAACTGGCATGCGAGAGGCGCCACTTTAGCACCCTTTATGAAGCCATTATCTAGGTATTTGTAATAGTAAATAGTGGTGGTGGACATTCATACATACTTTGTGTGCCAGGCACTTGGCTGGATGCTGGAGAAACTAAAAATGAGCGACGGTCTCTGATAAATGAATTGTGTCGGGCCATGAGATTTAGAGATCGTATCTTTTTTTTTTCTTAAAGTGTTTTTTAACGTTAATGTTTTATAATAAAGTGTCTTGAAATTCTGATCTACTTTTTTAACAAGTGGGAAAAGCTGCCACATGCATGTATTAAAAATATACACTTTTATTTGAATACTGAATACATTCTAGGACACAGAGTGTGCTGAGAATGAAAATTTTTAAGGAAAAATAACATTGGCAGCAATACAATTAAAATGGAAAAATATAATTTCTAATAATTTCTAAATAGATACATTAGCTTTCTGTGATATCTACTTAAGGAATTCCTTTATTTTTAAATAATAATAAGTTAACTGATGACTCCATACTGAACCTCAGAGTCAAAGCATTCTATAATAGACACACTCTTATCTGACAATGTGAATGTTACTTTCTTGGCATTATTATTATTATTGCTTAATATTTCGATGTAGCAATTTGTCTGATTTCTTTTCTGAATGTATTTATCTTCGTTTGTTCTTTATGAGGTTTTTGTTTCTAGTCCTTATCTTAAACATTGTTATTGTTATCAAATTTTAAGCCTTTTTAATTTTGTGAAGGCAAAAAGTGGAAACCTAATAACCACATGTATACGTAAAAAATATATACATATTATATATACACTTTTTACAACATTGCTGAATTTTTCGGCATGGCAAAGCTGAACCTTGCCAAGATGCCAAGGGGTACAGTATCCACCTGGAATTTACCCTCACCCACATTGGGCTCCAACACTGGGCTAGGAGCATATGATTTAGCACTTAATTGCTAGCTAATTATTTCAGATGTGCTAATTTTATTTTCCCAGTTTAGCTGCCCCAGGGCAGGAATTACCTCCCTATAGACCATCTGTAAGCACCTATTCACCAGGCCTTTGGATTAGCTGGCTTTACATAGATGACTGTGCAATGGATTTCTCTCCACCTTTCTGAAGAACGAGCCAAGTAACTATGTTAGGGCAAGGAAGGAAGCAGAAAAGAGCATGATTAAGAGTTCTGCTCATTTTTGGGGTCAGGTTAATTATTTCCTATTGGTTGACTGTGAATGGCACCACCAGGACTATAGGGCAGAACATACCGTAGTAGTAAGAATTACATGGGAAAGAGGTGTGTGTGTGTGCGTGCCTACATACCCAAGGCTAAAGCAATTAAAGCTTTTCTTAGGAAGAGACCAAACAGCCTTTCTCAGGCTTTTCTTGAATTTACTGTTCCTCATGACTGCCACATGCTTTGAATACTTGCAGGAAGCAACAAGAAGGTGTTAGTCTCTGGAAATTTGGATAGGAGTATTCTGTGCCAGATACTGTGCTAAATTCTTTATATTCACTTTCTTATTTATTTCACTCACAGGCTCTCTGAGATGGTCCCGACCCTGTTTCACTGTCTGGGATACTGCCCAGAAAGGACAGATGCAGAATTGGAAGCCATGTCTCAGTGACTCTGGCTTAGAATTTCTGTAAGACCACAGCACAACAACACTGAGAGTCTGTTCCTAGTTCCATGGAACTAGGATCAAGCAAAGCCATTAGTCCCTAAACACTGTTCTCCCAAACCCTCCACCCACTGTCCCAAAACATAAGCAATGAACTTCAAATGGAGACCCTCAGATTACTCCACAAGAATGGCCTCTGCCCACATCTGGCCTTGGATAGAAGGGAGGCAAAAGAGCAGCACCTCAAAGCCTCTGAGCTACAGTGAAAGAGGCATCCTTCCTCCTCTCCGGGCAGAGCAGCTAAGTGAGGTTAGAGCCATAGAAACCAAACAAAAAGCTCAGAGGACATCCCACACATCCCAGCCTCACTGCTGCCAAGCATGCGGGAAGGGCAAGAGGGAGCCCCCGCACTCCCTCATTCCTCAAAGTTTAATGAGGATTCGGCCTGTCATCTTCCCAGGGAATAAACTCCGTGGCTGTCTGAGGAAGACTGATTTTCACTCTCAAACAAAATAGCAGATCCTCCTTTAAAGCCAGAAGTCAGCAATAAAATGGGTCATAAACACATTTACAGGGTTTATAACCCCCTCAGTAGGCAACTGGCTTTCCTCCCATCCCTGGGCCTGCCAAGACCAAACATCAGGAGAAGCTGTAGGCATCATGCTGCAGGGGGAGGAGAGGTCTGCAGAGGTCATAGCTCTCACTGGGCTGCTGCCCTGGGAAGCTCTTCAAGCCAGAACTTCCCTGCTCTCTGGAAGTTACGGGTGTTTCCCTCACAATACCATCTGTTATCTTGCTTTGCATGTTTGGGACGATTCTAGAAAAAGTCACGTTTACACCCTAAGATGTCCAAGATTCTATCATATAAATGACCCCCCTCTGAAAAAAGATATTATATAAATGATAAACAATCAATTCCTTCGAACAGGCAAAGAAAAATCCAACGTTTTTCTTGTTAGACTTTTATTTTTCACTCTCTTGCCCCAGGTTTGACTGCCTTCCTGATAGACTAGCTCACAGCAACCTTAAACTCCTTGGCTTAAATGATCCTTCTGCCTCAGCCACACAAATAGCTGTGACTACAAGCCCAGGACATAATGCTCAGCTAATTTTTCTATTTTTAGTAGTGATGGGTCTCACTGTTGGTCCGGCTGGTCTTGAACTCCTGATCTGAAGTGATTCTCCTGCCTCAGCCTCCCAGAGTGCTAGGATTACAGGGGGGAGCCACCACGCCCAGTGAAATTGTTACTCTTATGGTTCTAATTTTGTAGAAGAAGAAACTGACTCAAAAAAGTTGTTTCCTGGGGAAAGATTTTATTAAAAAGGCTTCTCTGATAATTGCAACAACAACAAAAATAAACAAATGGGACTTAAACTGAAAAGCTTCTGCACAGTTACGGACACAACAATTAAAGCAAATAGCCAGCCTTCAGAATGGGGAAAAGATATTTGCAATTTACAAATCTGACAAAGGTTTGATAACTAGGATCTATAGAGAACTCAAATTAATCAGCAAAAAAAGAGCAAACAATCACAACTATTACTGGGCAAGAGACATGAACAGAATCTTCTCTGAAGAAAATGGCTAATGGGCAGCGCCTGTGGCTCAAAGGAGTAGGGCACTGACCCCATATGGTGGAGGTGGTGGGTTCAAACCCAGCCCCAGCCAAAAACTGCAAAACAAACAAACAAACATTAAAAAAAAGAGAGAGAGAATGGCTAACAAACATGAAAAAATGCTTGTTGTCCCTACTCATCAGAGAACTGCATATTAAAACCACCCTGAGATATCATCTAACCCCAGTGAGAACAGCCCACATCACAACGTCTCAAAAGCTGCAGATGCTGGCATGGATGTGGAGAAAAGAGAACATTTTTACACTGCTGGTGGGACTGCAAACTAATATAGCCTCTTTGGAGAATCCTCGAAGAACTCAAATTAGACCTTCCATTTGACCCTGCAATCCCACTATTAGGAATCTACCCAGAAGAAAAAAATCCTTTTATCATAAAGACATCTGCATTAGATTGTTTATCACAGCTCAATTTATAATCGGCAAGATGTGGAAACAATCTAAATGTCCACCAACTCAGGAACACATTAACAAATTGTGGTATTTGTATACCATGGAATACTGTTCAGGCACAAAAAAAAAGATAGTGACTTCACATCTTTTGCACTAACCTGGATGGAGTTGAGACACATTCTTCTCAGTAAAGTATCACAAGAATAGAGAAGCAAATATCCAATGTACTCAATACTAACATGAAGTCATCCGATGATCTAATTCAGGCCCACATAGGAGAAAACCCCATTTCAATTCAAGTTAGGGGGAGGAGACACAAGGGAGGGAAGAAAAGGAGGGTTTGGGGTGCTCCCACTAAATGAACAAAATGTAGGGGTGTATGGCACACCCTTTGGGTGCAGGACACAACTACAAAACGGATTCTACCTAATAAATTCAAATATTGGAAACTGGTTGCTTACACCCTCACATTAACCTTAAATAAAAAAAAATTGCATACTGCATGTTTTCATTCATATGGAATATCCATAGAAGGCACATTTTAAGGCAGAAGACAGATTATTATCTGGAGCTGTGGAAATCTTTATTCCTATAAAGATTCATTGTAAATGGGCACACAAAAAAGGCAAAGTTTCTTATACTAAGCCAAACAGCTAATAAATAAAAAAAGCCAGTTTTCAAACCAGGCAGTTAGTTGCCAAAGGACTAGTTGGGTGATGTTAAAATGATATACCCTCGGTTATTTTAACATTGGGCTGGGCATGGTGGCTAAAGCATGTAATCCCAGGACTCTGAGAGGCTGAAGCAAAAGGATTGCTGGAGCCCAGGAGTTTCAGACTAGTCTGGGCAACATGATGAAACTTCATCTCTACCGGAAAAAAAAAATTAGCTCCATATGTTAGCCCGTACCTGTAGTCTAGCAAAGAGGCTGAGACAGGAGGATTCCTTGGGCCCAGGAATTCAAGGCCATAGCGAGCTATGATCAGGCAACTGCATTCAAACCTAGGCAACAAACTGAGACCCGTCTCTAAAAAGAGGAAAATAATTGTAACATTGTGTGAACTTGGAATGGGCTGCCCCTCTAGAGAGTAATTCCTTCACAATAAGAGGAAGCGATTGCTGTGGCAAGAAAGCTCCAGTTCTAGTACATATACTTGGATATTGGCAAGTTATCCATCATGTTTCTGGTAATGCTGAGTTTCATATTCCATTGTACTGAGCTCCTTGGTATCAACATAACCTTTGAGATTTGCACAAGTTACATTTTTCATCTTTGTCAGAAAGTCAGTGTGTCATTCAAATAGAAGAGGAATCAGTTTGTCATCACAGATAATATTCAGATTTTTGTCTAAAGAAAAGATTTAGGTTTGTACACCTGTTTTGAAACTACATCATGGCTGGGTGCAGTGGTTCATACCTATAATCCTAGCACTCTGGGAGACTGAAACAGGTAGATTGCTTGAGCTCAGAATTCAAGACCAGCCTGAGCAAGAATAAGACCTCATCTCTACTAAAAATAGAAAAATTAGCCTAGCATTGTGGCAAGTGTCTATGGTCTCAGCTACTTGGGAGGTTGAGGGAAGAGGTTGCTTGAGCCCATGAGTTTGAGGCTGCTGTGAGCTATGATGCAACAGCACTCTACCAGGGCAACAGAGTGAGACTCTATCTCAAAAAAACCAAAAAGAAAACAAAACAAACCCTAAACAATAAAGAACTATTTCCCTTTCTTCTTCTTTGAAGCAGATTGTTAAATACATCTTGGCCAAAGTGGCTGTTCTGAAGCCAAGAAGCTCATCAGGGAGGCAGAGGCTCCACAGCACCTGCAGCTCACAAGACTCTCAAACAGTCATGTTCCGATGGGCAGGGTACATGACAAACTGGACCGCTCCACTGGTGTCCATGGACACCAAACTGGCATTGGTACACAACTGCTCTACAAACTCCAGTAAGAATGGATGTCTAGGTTCAAGCATGACAGTGAGTCCAGAGGTGATTCTGATGCTGAAAGGCCAAGATGCCATCGAACCAGGTTCTCTAAGTCACTATGAGGCTCAGATGCCATTGAGCCAGCCTTCTCAAAGTCACTGTGTCACCTCCAGGGTGTTGGTAATTGGTCAAATCTAATACCCATCTCCTCTCTCCTAGAAGTGTGGAGTCCAAGAAGCATCTATAAAGGAAAAGTGTAATATTACATTTGTTGAAAGACTGACTACTCATTTCGTCTTCTTTAAGTACTTTTTTCCCTCCTCTTCATTTACTTCAATATTAGGACACAATTCAAGTCCCACCACACACCATAGGAAGAGAGGAAGCGGGTAATGAACACTTCCTCTAAAAGAGAGAGGAAGTGAGTAATGAACAAAGTTCACCATCCGGCCTCGAATTATTAGGAGATGAGAAGCTCACCCACATTTCTAGAACCTCTATGACAGTGATCACAACCCCCTTTTATTATTCTGAGGGCCAAAAGCTAGAATTCTAGGCCTCGATCCAGCTCCTCTTTTCTTCCTCTTTCTACTTTCAGTTCTTCCTGGCCAACCCTCTCCAGGGCTTCCTTCTTGGGCACCTAGAAGGAAAGAGGCACACGCCCTTTTGGAGGAGTCAGAGCAGTCTGAAGTGCCACCTCGGGGAGCCAGCTGCTCTTTTGGAGGAAAGACTTGCTGCCAATTTTAATTACAAGAGTCTGTACTAAAAACTGTGACTCTGTATAATAACTGAGCAGAGACACTCTCCAAGATAGTCTTAAAGAAGCAAGTCTGGGTGGTAATGGGAAGAAAGGGAAAGAGAAAGAGGTACCAAAAAAGGGGGGGGAGGAAGGGGAGTGGAGGTGAGGAGAGGGGACAAGAGGTCTCAGCACAAGCCTTAATCATGACGCCCTCCAAACATACCAAGTATATCCCTCCCCACCCAAACACTTCCTGTGGTGTCCATCTAATGAAATGTGCACGGCCCGTCTGGAGAGATGCAGGTGATGGCAGAGGAAGCTGATGGGGTGAGAGTAGCCAGGGCTTCCTCT
This sequence comes from Galagoides demidoff, assembly GCA_963574575.1. Classification (NCBI taxonomy): domain Eukaryota; kingdom Metazoa; phylum Chordata; class Mammalia; order Primates; family Galagidae; genus Galagoides; species Galagoides demidoff. Next base: position 8,192 of record CAUYQV010152106.1, read on the forward strand.
CTTCAGAGCTGTTTTGTTCTTTTGGTTCTAAGGCCATCGCTGGACTGTCAGACACAATCATTGCCACAGGAAAACGCCTGCAGCCACCAGGGTGGAGGGAGACGACGGGGAGACCTGAAGGGAGGACAAAGATCTAGGTTGGAGGAAGACCAGGATTTCAGATGGTGTCTGTGGGTTCCTTGGGTTTCACAAATGTTATTTTTGGATTTACTACAGACTCGGTCCTGCCAAAATCCACTGAAACCTAATTGAGGAAAATCATTCAAAAATTTTAATGTGAGAGAAAGCAGGACTAAAAAAAAAAAATTATTTCCTTCGGCGTAATGGAGCACATTTAAGGGAGCAAGTTAGGGCTTGGGGAGAGAGACAGATACACAATAAGTAGGGGGAGGTATTTGAGAGATTGTGAAGACACAATAGGATTAATTCAAGACTTTTTGGTTTTTAGTAGAGCTCAGTAACATAGAGGTTGTGAGTGTCTAGTACGTGTTACTCAGGACTGAGAACTGACCAAAGGGGTATGGCAATAGGGCAAGGAATCAAAGAGTTCTGAGGCTTTGGGTATAAAGACTGAAGAAAAAAGTACTCCTGGGATTCAGGCTGAGTCACAAGGCAGGTGAAGTCCTGAGATTACGGAGAGACATTCTCACCATCAACCCATTGCCAAGATGGCTCAGAGTGGAGTGTGTGAATGACTGCTCAGATTCGCAGTCAGTGGCAGCAGGGATGAGGGAGACCACAGGTCAGGAGGGGGAGAGGAGGAAGCTGCTGGAGAAGCTGGGGGACTTTTCTAGTGTCTCTATCCTTAGTCCCCAGGTTCTAACTGAAATATTAATTGGAGAATAGGAAAATCTCTATGAGCTTTACAGGAGACCATGCATGTGAAAAGTGTGTGATGGTGCCTGGCAAACGGTAATACTATAAACCAAGGTCCAAAGGGAGGAAAGCAGAGGGTGTGTATGGGGAACAAGGGACAGTTTGGTCTGGATGGAGAGTGTATCTGATGGAAGAAGTGGCTGAGAATCAGGCAGGCAAGATGGGCAGCAGAAAAAAGTACAGATGGGACGAAACTTTCATTTTTGAAAATGTATTAACTACCAGGTACCATGCTAGGTACTTTGTATTATTCCATTTAATAAACAGTTACCCCCCAAACACCCCCATTTTAATAGATAACCAAGTGAAAGGTGAAACCCAAAAGTGAGACATGGGTGTCAGAATAAGGAGCTCAGGGTTTAGGCAGGGGAAATCACTGAAGGTTCGTGAATGCAGGAGGGGCCCAGGCTGAGCTGTATGGCTCTGGGATTAATCTGGCATGTGCTGCAGCTCCAGGGGGAGGAGACCAGCCAAGACAGTATGGATTTTTGGAGCAGCATTCGCAGGTAGAACTGTCTGGTTTCTTTTGTATTCCTAAGGCTCCAGGGCAATTGGGTAGCCAATACTTGATTGATTATCTAACCAACTTGAAGTTCTAGCCAAGAAAAGCATGGTACCTGCCTTTTCTCATAACTAGAGTTACATACGAGAGACTCAGGGTTCTTCTTTCTGGGCCGCCCACAGAAGGCTAGGCATTGTTAGCTTTTTCAGACTGTAAGGTAAAATACCAAGAAGGGATGACTTACTTGGTCCTCAAACATCGACAAGTTGCATTTGTTTTTAAACAAAATAAAACCAACCAAAACACTGTGCTATAACAATATAATGGAATACTACCCATTAACAGAAAGAAACAGATTACAGGCGCACATAACATGGATGAGTCTCAAAATAAAATAATTATGCTGAATGAAAGAAACCAGATGAATTAGAGAATCTACTCTATGATTCCCCTTTATACAAAATTCTTGAAAATGCAGACTAATTTTTGTCGTGACAGAAAGCAGAGTATTGGGAGCTTCGGGGGAAATAGAGGGGAGAGAGATTACAAATGGACAACAGGAACTCCTGGGGGTAGTGTGAATGTTCATTATCTTGATTATGGAGATGACCTCACATAGTGTACATGTGTCAAAACTCATCCAACTGTACACTTGAAAGCTGGGGAAAAACAACGGCTCCATGCAATTTACACCAGGCCCCTAAAATCAGGGGAGATAAGTGTTACAAATTCTGGGACACAAATTTCCCACAAATACAAAGTGTTTCAAAAGTTGCCCTGAAGTCACCTTTACATAGGGAAAATGGAAAGTTAAATATACCTGTATTTATAAAATATCCATTACAAAATTTTATAAAATATTTACGAAATATTCCCTATGTGTTGGGTACTTTTTTGTAAAATTTTATAATGAATATTTTGTAAATAAAGGTAGATTTAGCTATGATTTCCCATCTTCCCTTTGTATGGAGACTTCAGGGCGACTTTTGGGACACCCTGTATTTGGATTCCTTCAGGGCACAGAGATGGACCACATTTTCCAGCTTCTCTGGCAGTAAGGTGCAGTCAGTTCCTGAGTTATGGCCAACAGAACATGCACCTCCTCTTCCTACCCACCACCTGGATGGAGGAGACCCTGAGAACCTGCAGGAGCCCGGGCCCCTGAACTCTGGAGCGCAGCACTCTGACACACAGTGGTAGAGTATGCTGACAGTAGAGTGAATGAAAGAAATCTTGAACTATGTTGAGTCACTGAAATCTTGCAGTTGTTACAATTAGCATCGTAGATGAGGACATTATAGATAATTTAAATACTATTCACACATATCAGTATATGATATATATATAGTACTTTACATAATATATGTCAGTAATGGAATACATTACATAATACATATCAATACCCCTACTGATAGGAGTCTATTAATATTCCTAATAATAATATTAATATTGGTAACAGAACAGAGGGCAAATCATTTAATCTTAATAAGCCCTAATTTCTTCCTCTGTAAAAAGGGAGGACATTTTTCTGCTTATCTCACAGACTGTCATAAAGAATGAATAAAATCATGTATTTCAAAGCTGCTTGAAAATGAATTCTTTTTTTCACATCCAAGATGATGATCACAACTGCTATCACAAATATCTGTATCTTATTTCCTTAGGCCAAGTTCATGGTTTCACTTCCAGTAAAGACTAGGTGACTTTTCTTTGTTCTAAGTCAGAAAAACCTCACTCTTGGCTCCAGCAGCTCCTTCCTACTTAATATATTCAGAAAACCATTCATTGGGTCAATTCTTTTTGACATGCGATGGGAGATGAATGGGTGAATACATTCAAATATAAATTCACAGATAAGGAAAACATCTTTAAAAATAAAAATACTGTCAGTTTTCTTTAAGCTTTATTTATATTTTTTCGTTTTGGAAGTTCTTTGTTTTGTTTTTGTTTTTTTCCAAAAATCTGGCCCTGTGTCCTATTTCTGGAAGGTCACAAGGGAAGCAAAGCAAAAGTAATACATTGCTAACTGAACCATCAGAGCTGGAAAAGGAGCCTCAATGTGCATTTGAACACTAGCAATTGAGAAGGCACAAGGAAAGCAATTGGCAGTGTCTGGGGGGCACAAATGCCCACAGAGCTCCAATACACGCCTGGGACTTCTTCCAGACTCTCTGGATAGTGCTACTGTGCATACTATAACAAAAGTTCTACCAATGCCATATTTAATGTGTGTGAAGTCACTCAGACAGCTTTCAAAGAATTGCACCTCTTCATTTTGGAATCAGTCACTTTAATCTTAGTTATCTCACAATAACAAATTACAAAGATTTATCTTCTTACCCCCATGGTATATTAGCTGCAGCTCCATTCCACATCTGTTCCAGGACCCAGACTGAGAGAGCAGACCCTGCCTAGAGCCTCAGACTCATCCCTCACATTCATAGGCACTGGCCTAAGAATTCAGATTGGGCTCAGATAACACATGTCTAAGTATTTAAAAGTATAATAAACCAAGCTAAAAACTGTTATTTACTTCATTTAAGTATGTACCACCCGCTCGGCGCCTGTGGCTCAATCAGCTAAGGCACCAGCCACGTACACCCAAGGTGGCGGGTTCGAATCCCCAGCCCGGGTCCGCCAAACAACAATGATGGTTGCAACCAAAAAAAAAAAATGGCCGGGCGCTGTGGCGGGCACCTGTGGTCCCAGCTACTTGGGAGGCGGAGGCAGAAGACTCGCTTGAGCCCAGGAGTTGGAGGTTGCTATGAGCTGCGATGCCATGGCACTCTACCCAGGGGGATAGCCTGAGGCTCCGTCTCAAAAAAAAAAAAAA
>CAUYQV010152113.1:0-10496 GCA_963574575.1 Galagoides demidoff
CGGGTGCCTGTGGTCCCAGCTACTTGGGAGGCGGAGGCAGGAGACTCGCTTGAGCCCAGGAGTTGGAGGTTGCTATGAGCTGTGATGCCATGGCACTCTACCCAGGGGGATAGCTTGAGGCTCCATCTCAAAAAAAAAAAATGAAACCCTAGAAAAAAATATCTTTCTTGCATCTTTGATTAAAAACTGTATATGTCTCTTTAGAAAAATTGAAACAACTACAAAATAATATATAAAATTTCAAGAATGTCACAGATCTGCTGATCACCTAGGGGATGATAGGGAGTTGAAATGCTACAGGGTTATCAAAGAGTTGGGGGTAATCTGGGAAGAGCTGAAGGTGGCAAGTGTCTCCGAGAAGGGAGTGATGCCCCTGTCCAATGGAGCAGAGAGGTCGAGGCATAAAGGTTGGGGAAAGCCCAAGATGAGGATGGCCTTACTGGGACTAGTTTCCCAGACAGTCTGACCAAATTTCTGATTGCAAAAGGTAGACAAGTGAATAGGAGATAAAATAAAAATTATAAACAATTAGTATAGATGATTCTTCTAAGAAGTTCTGCAGTGAAAGGAAGGGGTTGATTCTAATACTTGATGGGAAAGGTTTTTTTAGGTTTTAGAGGTGTGATTTGTTAGGAGGCAGAGGAATCAACCACAGAAAGGGGGCAGGAAGGAAATGAGAGAATTGAGTCAATGACAAAGTAGAATTTGATAAGGAATCAGGTGGAAATGGGGCCCAGAGACAAGCTAAGGCAATACCCTCAGAAAGGCCACATATACACCTGCAGACATGAGAGAAAGAAGTCAGGATGCATGGAAATAATTATGTTTATAGGTAGAAAGATGGGGATGTTCGTGCTTCTGGCCTTAGTCAGGAGTCTGGGCACGTCAGCCTTCTCTGGTATCTGGGCAGCACGGCCCGCCAGGCACAGCACTGGAGGTGTCTGCGTTGGTGAGCAGTGGAGGAAGACAGTCCTTAGAACTCTAAGTTTTAGCAGATGAAGATACCTTCTCTTCCTGGGTAATAAATACCCAGCTGCTGGGTGGCCCGTTCAGTTCAGTTTATGAAAGCATTCTTTGAAGTGCCTACCCTGTGGTAGGTCCTGGAAATTCAAAGATTTTTTAAGACAGCTTCTGCCTTAGAGGAGCTCATCTTTTTCTCTAGTAGTTTAGTAGCTCTTGGTGGGCTTCTTATGTTTACAACATTATCTACTTTGGATAATAACATGGCACATTTTTACTCTTTAGTTAATTTTCTGTACTGATTGTGGATAAGAGCTGAAGTAATGCAACTGTGTCAAGCATTTAAACTAATTTCTAAAGTAATTTAATTCCAAACATATACTTTAAAAATAGAAAATCTTTTATGTCCAAGTAATATGTGCTGGGTGATGTATAGTCACACCATCACCATGATACTTAGGACCACGTGCTAAAAGGCCAAGTCTCGTTCCCCACGTCCCTCCCTGAGCTCATGGCTGTGTGTGCACCATCCACTTCTGAATGTAGCCGTATTCACATGTCTGAAATTGTAACTTTTCTTTTTTTAACGTGAGTGGATAGTACTAACCATATTGCTTAACTTGCTCTTTGTATTTAACAGTAATTAAGTCTTGGGATTATTTCTTTGTAGGTACAGTAGGTCTATGGCTGCATACATGTTTCATAAGATGGAGGTACAGTAATTTATGTAACTATTCCCCTAATTATGGATGTTGTTACTTATTTTTCTCTTGCCATTTCCACAGTTATAAATGTGCAAGTATTTCTTTAGAATATATTCTTAGTATTGAAATCTGTGGGAGCAGCAAGTGTGTGACAGAGTCTGCAGAATTGCCCTCCATAAAGCCTTGCACACTTAGCTCTCTAAGTGCCTGTTCCCCACCCTTGCAGCAAACAGCAGATCCGTGTATGAGGAATCTTTTAAATCCTAGTTATGCTGACGGAAGAGGTACCACATTTCATGATTGCTTGAATTTTTCTAGCTCCCAAAATAGGGCCTTTGAAGCAACACATACAAACCAAAAGCATTAAAATAAAGTTTTTAGTAACCTTTAGGGTCTGCCTTTCAGAAGTCTGTCTTTTCACCATAGTTTAGTGTTTGTGAAAGTCGTGTAAGACACAGTACTTAAAATTGAATTTTAAAATACTTAAAATTGAGTTTAAAAACACTTAAAATTTATCATCTATCTATGTCCATTTTCTTTATATTGATTCCCTTCAGCATGGACTATGGAAGGCTAACTCCTTTATTTTAATTAGAGTTACTTTAATTCTTCTAAAGTACATACCTTTATACACAGTCTTTCCCTTTCCCACTTCCCCTTCCATGCAAAGTGACTAAAACATTCTCATTTGAAAAGCATTATTTTTGAGTTAAAATTTTCTATTTAAAAATGTGTGTGTGTGTTTTAAAATCCCAAAGAAGTAAACCAATCAAATGTCCTGAGCGTCTACTAAGTATCTCATTTGCTTTTTCCCCTTGCAGTACATGCCTGCCTTTCTGTTTTAAGAGAGCTGCACTAACTCAGATTCTTCCTCTGAGCACCCGCTCCATCCTGTACTAAGTAATTGTACTCACTTTCAACTTCTCAAAGATTTTATCTATTTTCTTTGCATTTACCACAAGTTTGGGAATTTTTGTTTTCTGGCCCTGATTAGATTTTCCCCTAAAATTCTTAACTATACTATCAATGAGAAAGTCCCCCACAGCCAACAGAGCCTCAATGTGGAAAAGACAAGAAGTAGGATGAGGTCAGGAGAGAAGAGCTGTGACATCCTCCTCCGTCCTCCCCCCCTACCCCCCGCTGGCATCCCGGGGGTGGGGTGGGACACTGAAAAGAGCTTGCGGTGTGGCTTTCTGCATTTTGTCTTTCTGTTTAGTGGGGAGTTTTCAGGTGCTCTAAGGCAATGTCTACTTCTTAAGTCACCTCTGACCACAGTCGCACTCAGGAATCAGGCTGTGGAGCTACTGGTAGCTGTAAACTGACTTTCAAAGGGAGGGAAGTGGGACTTCTTTCATGTAGAAATCTCTACATACAGTCCCTGTCTGTGTCTGATCTTCTGCCACGGCTCGTCTTAAAACTCAGCTTGTCTTTCCAAGTAGCCTAGACAGAACAAGTTTTTACAAGTGCAGTTGAAAGTGCATCGAGAGAAAACCAGAATTTATGTGCCTATCAGGGAGGAAATAAGGTCATTCTTAAAAGAGTGGTAATTGCCCATAATTTACTTGAAAAGTCTTTTTCTTCCCAAATTAGTGTTTCTGTGTAGCACCGTGTCTCAGCGGCTCCAGTTACTCAGAATTCCTATTAACTGTACAATCTCAGAGTTTGTAGCTATGAAAGGGCAAGAATGAGATGAACAGGTTGAGAAATTTGTTTAGGATAACATAATTTATATACCTGTAAAAAGCAGTGTCCATTTTACTTTTAATTTCATTTGGTTTGTCATGTAGAAATTTGTCATTTAGAATACTTAATGGATACGCTTCCTAAGTAAACTGTATAACTCAAATACTGTCTGGCAACCTGGAAACCAGAAATTCTTAGATTGGAATCTTGGTTTTAGACTTGAATTGGTATGTGGCCTGAGGCCTGTCACTTAGCATCTTACCTCCCTTTGTGCCATCTATGGAGGGTAAATGCTTCTGTCTGGGGATGTTGTAAGGATTAATTAGTTGGCCTGTAAAGAACTTTGAAGATGAAAAGTACTTTAAAAGTGCTTCTTAATAACATTATTGCTTAGAAAAGAGTGCCACTTTTATGCTAACCACTTTGTCTCAAATTATATTAAAGATATGTTTAGTACATTACTAGCAGATAAGTCTCTCATGGTGTGAACATCAAACATTAGCTTCAGAATTTCAAAGGAGCCTCACTTTGTCTTAGGGATCTCTTAGAAGCTGTGTTCTACTCAGTAATTACTTACAAAGATCATATTTCAGGGGAAAGAAGACCCTTTCATATAATTCAGGTTTTATTTCTTTTTCCAGGCAGATTTTTTAGGATTAACTTAAAACAGTACATTGACCTTGGTTGGCACAAAGAGGGTAGAAGATGGAAATGTGTTGTATTTTGTTTTGGGTTTTGTTTTTTTGAAGAGAATCATTCTTTTTTAATTCCCACTCCTGTCCCCTCTCAGTCTTATTACAGGGATCTGCATCTGTTGCTTTAGCCATTTTGAGAAAAGTTAGAGTAGCTATGTAAACAGATGGAAAGTATATACCTTTAGGCTTGATTCAGTTTATTTACTTCTAAACAAAGTTAACACAAAGGGCCAGTGTTTTGATCCATAATAAAACATTAGAACAACATGCAATGAAGCATTATCTAATTGGTACAAAATTCATATTCTTGGGAAGCAGAGGCGAGATTGTGTTAGTAGACTTGTCAAGATGATAATGAATTACAGAGCACAGCAAACTGTTACCGTATATAAAGGACCCTAGAAAAGTGTGATCAAGAAGTGAAATGGGCTGGGCGCAGCGCCTCACGCCTGTAATCTTAGCACTCCGGGAGGCCCAGGTAGGAGGGTCCCTTGAGCTCAGGAGTTCCAGACAAGCTTGAGCTAGAGGCGATACCTGAAGCAGAAAAATCAGCTGACAGCAGTGGTGCCCACCTATAGTCTCAGCTACTTGGGAGGCTGAAGCGGAGGATCCCTTGATCCCCGGAGTTTGAGGTTCCTGGTGCTGACACCACCACACTTTAACCTGAGGAACAGAGCAAGACTCTTTCTCAGGGAAAAAAAAAAAAGAAAGGAGGAAAGAAAAGGAAATAGATTTAAAATAAAGATAAGATTTGGGATAAAATATGTGAGAAAGAGTAATTCAAATAAGAAATTGAGAGCAAAGACACCTGGAGAGTTAGGGCCCAATCAGATGGAATTTGCCCAAAGTGTGTAGTTGCTTTGTTTCCTTCCCGTGTAATAGATTCGGGTTTCAAGTTGGTTCTTCCTGTGGGATAGATAGTGACTTGTAGTCTACTGAGTTAAGGCTGAGTGAAGGAAAAATCAGAATTATTATATCTCTTCTCTGTAGCTTGACCAGAGGACTTAATTTTTATTCATTCCTCTGTAGAAGGTGAATGAATTGCTAAAATACTCACAGACCTAACTTGTGGATGGTTTAAGTATCGTAAATGCCGCTGACCATTATGATGAATGACAGGCTTAAAAATATATTACTTCTAGCATTTGGCTTCAAAAATATGACTTAGATCTTTTTCGAGACTCTGTCTTAAATAAAACACAAAACTGTTTCAAATGGTAAATTAAAACAGTACCAATTAATGTGTCATTCTTTTTAATTTCCTTTAGCAAAACCCTTGAAGATCGTTTGAAAATTGAAGCAAAAAATGGTACATTGAGTGTATCAGACACCACTGTTGGCAGCAAACAATTGACATTCACATTAAAGAGGGTAAGTTTTTTATGTTACTTTTTAATTCACAAAATAAAAAATAGGCTTTCAGTAATGTCGTATGTGTAGCCTCAGATCCTGCCTTTCCAAGCTTTTCTTCTCTTGAGTTAGCTGTGTTCCCTGATCTAGCATCTGCCCTGCAGCCCCTCCTAGGTCGAGAGTACACGGCTTGCCTAGAGCACAGCCAGGAATGTTGCCGGTGTCCCAAGGGAGGCGGGGCCTCGGTGGCCCTAGGGTTGGCTCTGTTGATGGAGCAACTGTGTGGTTCTTGGTTCACTGTGTGGCCTGAGGTACAGGCTCATACAGCAAAAGTCCTGACCATCTAAGGATAGAAAAGAATGCCTGGCACTTCTGGACTTGGAGGAAGACCAGAAATGGGGGGCTCTAACGCCTCATGGCAGCCGTCCTCAGCTTGCCCAGACACTGCTCTCCAGGGGTCATACAATTCTAAATCAATTCATAATATCCATTTCCTTAACCATCTGTAATACTGCCTGTTGCACATTGTCAGAGTAATAAGCTACTTAAATATTTTTTATTAACTACGAGTCAAACAACATGGTTTTATGTCACAAAAAAATTTTTTTGTTCACCGCCTATTCTCAATATAGTCATCAAGTAGAAAAGAATGACAAAGATTTCACCTCTGATTCCTTTTTTAAATCGAGACATAATTTGCATACCATAAAATCCACATTGCTAAAGAATACAATTCAGTGGGTTTTAGTGTATTCACTAGATGGTGTTACCATCACCTAATCCAGAACATTTCATCACCTGAAAAAATGCCCCTGTCCCTTTCTCCTGACCCATAGTCACCCATTCCCATTCCTGACCCCTGGCAGCCACTAACCTATCTTCTGTCTCCATCTTTTGCTCTGTTCTGGGCATTTTATATAAATGGATCACATAATATGTTTTCTTTTACAGCTGTCTGCTTTTACTTAGCATAGTGTTTTTAAGGTACTCAAGGTCAGCCCTAGTTCCCTTTTAGAGCTAAGTAATCCTCTAGTTTGTGGATATACTGTATTTTGCAAATCTATTCATTTGGGGTTTTTTGCTTCTTTGTTTGAGGGAGAGTCTCACTTGGCATCCTTAGTAGAGTGTGGTGCCATCTCAGCTCGCAGCAACCTCAGACTCTTGGGCTTGAGTGATTCTCTTGCCTCAGCCTCCTGAGTAGCTGGGACTACAGGCGCCCGCCACAATGCCCGACTATTTTTAGAGACAAGGTCTTGCTCTGGCTCAGGCTGGGTTCAAACCGCTGAGCTCAGGCAATCCACCTGCCTCGGCCTCCTGGAGTGCCAGGATTACAGGCATGAGCCACTGTACGAGGCCCATATCTATTCATGTGTCAGTTAATGTTTAATTTGTGTACTTTATGACTTGACTAACAAACTTCTACTTAATAAATCTCAGTTTCACTTAAGTTTCAAGTAAGTTTTACTTATTCAGGGACTTGTTTATTTATTTATAGAAATCTCTTTTTATAGCGTATGTTATACTCAGGTAAAATTTTGAGTATTTCCAATATTTTCCTGTGTACCTTCTAAAATTTTAATAAACTTCACAGGGGAAAAAAGTCTATGCTTTAATATTATTTAAAATTATATGATAATAAATTGGGATTACATCCTAAGTCTGATTTTAAAATGCCATTTAATTCAATTTTTTATCAAGGCTGCTGCTACCACCAGTGTACTACTTTGCACCCGTCCTCCATCTCTGTGACAGGATTGTTGTAGACTGTAGTAAAAATAGCCAGGGGTGGGGACAGCAAGGAGGAGCAGGACTGACCTCCTGGGATCGCATCTGGAGAGCCCCTAGTGTTCTGCCAGCTTCGGAAGCAGGAGGAAAAGCAAGCCTAGCAGAGGTGCCCATTCCACTCCCAGCTTGTTCTGTAGCTGGTGATTGGAAGACGGTCTGCAACAAGTGAAAAAAAGGAGGCGCAGGACTGACTTGGAGAAGGGCTAATTGGCCCGTAAGTTGTAATGCCTGGTCACATGGTGGCAGAGTCTTCCAGTGCAGCCTTTGGAGAGAAGCTCATGGTGGTGCTTTCTCCCCTTGGGGATTTGTCCGCAGAATGGCAGCTGGTGCTGATAAGCTCCTCTCTGAGCTTCTGCCTTGGTGAAGAAGGCCTGGCAAACCTTCCCAAAGTGTATGCCAGGAGATGTAAATAAAGACACTAGAGGACGGCTATGCCAGCACACCGACAGGGAGGGAAATACCTTGGACTGACGTCCATACTGAAGGCTTACTAATTTTTTTACCTTAAAAGCTCCTGGGCAGGCTTGGTACCTATAGCTCAGCCACTAGGGCACCAGCCACAGTCCCAACCCAGGGCTGGCGGGTTCGAACCTCACCTGGGGCCTGTCAAACAACAATGACAACTACAACAACAACAAATAAAAAAAATAACCGGGTGCTATGGTGGGTGTCTGTAGTCCTAGCTACTTGGGAGGCTGAGACAAGAGAATCACTTAAGCCTAAGAGTTTGAGGTTGCTGTGAGCTATGATACCTCGGTACTCTATTGAGGGCAGCATAATAAGACTCTGTCTCAAAAAAAAAAAAAAAGCTCCTGGGCACCCTTTTAATCTTCAGTTAGCGTATCATTTTTCCAAAATTATGTGAAGAAACACTTTTAGGGATACTGTTAACATGCAGAAACTAAATATCCCACCCCCAGTGTTTGTTCACTTCACATAGATCTTTGTTTTTTTTTTTTTTTTTGAGACAGAGCCTCAAGTTGTCCCCCTGGGTAGAGTGCCATGGCATCACAGCTCACAGCAACCTCCAACTCCCGGGCTCAAGAGAGTCTCCTGCCTCAGTCTCCCAAGTAGCTGGGACCACAGGCACCCGTCACAACGCCCGGCTACTTTTTGGTTGCAGCTGTCGTCGTTTTTTGGTGGGCACAGGCTGGATTCAAACCCGCCACCTTAGGTGTATGTGGCCCGCGCCTTAGCTGCTTGAGCCACAGGCACTGAGCCTTCACCCAGATCTTGATGACAGCTGGGAGTGCGCAGCTCCCCTCAAGGTTTCTGGGTTTTCCCTAACACATGCACAGTGATGCTGGGGACAGACGTGGTCTTGCCACCACAGTTCTCAGTCTACTGAGAGAGACAATGGGTAGAAATGCTACACATCTAATTGTATTATTAGAACTGTGGGGAATGCTCCACAGGAGGACAGAAGGTTGTGAATGTTTGGCGAGGGACCCAACTTGGCAAATGTTAGTAAACAGAGGACTGAACTGATATAACTTTTTTATTTTTAAAAAATCCGTGTAACTATTGCATGGGAGTGGCCTGAGAGATAGCGGAGAGGAGGCAGAGACCCCGAGGAGGGCAGCTACATCGTGGCTGGGTCAGAGAGGACGGGCGGCAAGGGCGAGGGCAGCAGGAGTGGGCGCCCGGGACGGGTGCACAGGGGAGGAGCTGGCAGTGTCCCCTGGAAAAATATCTGGCATTTACTTGGAAAAGGCACTTGAGGGAATGGTAATAGTCAGAAAGGGAACTCCGTGATTATCAGACCCGTTTAAGAGCTTCCTGGAGGAGGAGTTCATTCTTTTTGGCATCACAAATTGCCTGCCTTTCCCACTCTTCCTATACCCCAAATCTTTATTTTTAAAAGATTGAGTGATACCTAGAGAAGGTGAATGTGGAAACTTTTTCTTCGAGAGTAAAATACAAATGAATATTTTGAGGTGTGTGGAGGGCAGCAGATTCTGTAGGTGTTAACGAGGAGCGTGTTTCAGCTTGCTGGACTCAGGCCCCGGCAGCGGACAGCGCCTTCTCAGCTCACCCTCTGTGCAGTTCCAACAGCTGAGAGTTCCTTTTGAGCTTTACATTGAGGAGTTTGTATTTTCAAAACCATCAAATGTGTTTTAAAGGTATGGTGGTAGACGCCTGCAGTCCTAGCTACCCACGAGGCTGAGGCAGGAGGATCGCTTGAGTCCAGGAGTTGGAGGCTACTGTGAGCTGTCTGTGATCATGCCACTGTACTGCAGCCTGGGCCACAGAGTGAGGTCGATCTCTAAGAAAAAAGTTAAAAAAGAAAAACCTGCATAGCTCTTACCTTTATCATGTATTCTGCATCAATGCTCAGATTCTAAGCATTTCTGCTTAAAAGTGCCAGAACTGGCTCAGCACCTGTGGCTCAAGTGGCTAAGGCGCCAGCCACATACACCTAAGGTGGCGGGTTCGAATCCCCAGCCTGGGCCCGCCAAACAACAATGATGGCTGCAACCAAAAAATAGCCAGGCATTGTGGGGGCGCCTGTGGTCCCAGCTACTTGGGAGGCGGAGGCAGGAGACTCACTTGAGCCCAGGAGTTGGAGGTTGCTGTGAGCTGTGAAGCCACAGCACTCTACCCAGGGGGATAGCTTGAGGCTCTGTCTCAAAAAAAAAAAAAAAGTGCCAGAACTATTTGGGGTCAGGGTTGGGGTAGAGAGGAAGGAGTATTCAGAACAAATGTGGCTACCTTCATAGCATCCAGCCCAATAGTCCACACGCTTTTTCTAGCTATGAATTTGTGAACTGTCTGCTGAGCTGTTTTTATCAGTATTTAATGATAGTACATCACTGCTTTCAGGGGCAGTTCAATTTTTTGGAAATAGCTTAAAATTCTTTGGAACCGGTTATACTGAATGAACGCTCAATCAAGTGTGGGTAATAATACGCTTTCATACACATAAGTATTTTTTTTTGAGACAGAGTCTCACTTTGTCACCCTTGGTAGAGTGCTGGGATGTCACAGCTCACAGCAACCTCAAACTCTTGAGCTCAAATGATTCTCTTGCCTCAGCCTCCTATATAGCTGTGACAACAGGTGCCTACCACAATGCCTGGCAATGTTCTGGTTGTAGTTGTCATTGTTTGGCAGGCCTGGGCTGGGTTCGAACCTGCCAGCTCCGGTATATGTGGCTAGTGCCCTAGCCGCTGAGCTACAGGCGCTGAGCCACACATAAGTATTTTTTGTTTTATTTTTAAGACTGTAAATAAACTAGTGTTTCTGGCTGGTAAACAAAAGACTTCTAAAAGAGAAGACTAGACGTTTTGTAAGCAAATAGCATCTTCTTGAGGTGGCT
>CAUYQV010152117.1:0-23366 GCA_963574575.1 Galagoides demidoff
GTGGTCCCAGCTACTTGGGAGGTGGAGGCAGGAGACTCGCTTGAGCCCAGGAGTTGGAGGTTGCTATGAGCTGTGATGCCATGGCACTCTGCCCAGGGGGATAGCTTGAGGCTCCATCTCAAAAAAAAAAAAAAAAAAAAAAAGAATCTGATCTAAAAGCCTGATCCCACTGAGCGACAGGACCTCTGAAAATAAAGACTTCAAATCCACTCCCAGCTCTACCCCTTACCCGTGTGAGATCTAAGCTCCTGACCTGCTTTGGTTCTGTTTCCTCTCATGGAAAGTGAGGGAGAACAGTGCAGTCACTCTGTAAGGCAGTGGTTTCCAAAAGCCTGTCTGTGGACCGATTGCCTCAGAACCACTAGGAGAAGTTTTAGAATGTGAGTTTGTTGCCTGGGTGTGTGTGTGTGTTCGGAGGGGGGGTTCCTTTGGTATATCTGAGGCTGAGCCCAGGAACCTGCACATTTCTAAAGTCCCCAGCTGATTCTGCTGTGTGGCCAGGCTTGGGAACCAATGCTCCTGGGTCCCTTCCAGCCTGGACACATGAGGCCGGGGCCATGCTGGGAAATCAGAGAAATTCACATTCACAGTCCCCCTGGGCTTTCATTCCTGGTTATCAGGCGCCTCCAGACACTGGGCCATGTCTGCAATGAGAACCCTTGCTTCTTGGAACATCCAAAGTAAACTAGAAAGGAAGGACAAGGGTCACACAGGGTGAATCATGATATTGCTGCAAATGACTTCCCCACTAAGGCACGGCTCTTTCTGGGAACACCAAGCAAGAAGCTGGAATAGAGCTGCTGTCTCTGTGACACATTTCAGCTGGATTCTGCATCCTGGACTCAGAAATCCTTTGTATTGTATGTCCTAACTGACCCACCCTGAACATTCCCTGTATAACAGACGAGAAAAATGAACTAAAAGAGAAGTGAAGTGAGTGAGGTGGGAGGATGGGGGAGTCCGTATAGGCCCCCCTGCTATGCAGTATCAAAGGAGCGCCTGTCCCCTCCCAGAGGCTCCGAGAGCCCCTTATTGTGGCTGCATTTCACCTGTCACTGTGGCTGCATTTCCCCTGTCATTGTGGCTGCATTTCACTGTCATTGTGTTTGCATGTGCTCCTCAAACTGCATTTCCAGGAGCAGCAGCAGCACCAGGAACTTAGTAGCAGTAATGCAAATTCTCAGCCTCGGGTTGATCCACAGAATCAGAAACTCTGAAAGAGGGAGCGGGTAGGTCAGCACTCCCCATCTTCTTTGGCACCAGGGACCAGTTTCATGGAAGACAATTTTTCCACAAACTGGGGATAGCATGCAGGGGTGGGAATGGTCTGTGATGATTCAAGCATGCGACAGTTACATCAGATTATCAGGCATTAGATTCTCAGAAGGAGGCCCAGTGCACAACCCTCACATGTGCAGTTTTCCGGTTCCTGCTCCTGTGAGAATCTAATGCTGCCCTAACAGGTGGGGCTCAGGAGGTGATGTGAGCCATGATCATAACAGCATCCATTTAGAAGCACTTATCAGTGTTAGGCAATATAAGCATTTCTCACTCACTATTTCATGTTTCCTACTAATCACATATTCTGCGTTAGGAGTTGTAACTGCACAAAGTCATTCATGAAGTTAATATTCTACTAACTCATCTTAGAATCTGATTCTAAAAGCCTGTGATCCCACTGAGCTAGCTGCGTGCTCTCCCCAGTCTGTGGGAAAATTGTCTTCCATGAAACTTATCCCTGGTGCCAAAATGGTTGGGGACCACTGATGTTGAGGGCTGGTTAAAACACTGCTTGCTGCCCCTCCCCCTACCAGAGTTTTCTGATTATGTGGATCAACCTGAGGTTGAGAATTTGCGTTACTACTATGCATGATGTAAATGAAGATAAAGCTTTGCTGGCTTGCCTGCCGCTCACCTTCAGCCTTGTAGCCTGTTCCAAACAGGCCAAGGACTGGATCTGCTCTGTGGCCCCAGGGTTTGAGGACTGCAACTCTAGGTGAGGCAAGCTGAGAACTAGTGCAACAGGCAAAGGAAGTGAGGGTTTAATTCTCCCTGTAAAGAACACGTTAAATGTGCCAGTGTCCTCTCCTCTCATCCACCCAGCCCTTGCATCATGCAGAGGGCTTGAAGCCAACTACCATGCTTCCCTGAAAATAAGACCTACCCAAAAAATAAGCCCTAGCAGGATTTCTATGTATTTGTTAAATATAAGCCCTACTCCGATAATAACACCTAGTGATGGGTGTGGCTATGCAGCACACCATGCATTTTGGGGCGGAGAATAAGACATCCCCTAAAAATAAGCTCTAGTGTGTCTTCTTAAGAAAAAATAAATAGAAGACAGTGTCTTATTTTCAGGGGAACACGGGTAGGTAGATGCACACAGCAGGGCACTGATGAGAGTGGGAAGGTCTCACTCTGCTCAGTCAACTTCTGCCTGGAGAACAGTGCAGAATTCTTGGAGAGGAAGAAGTCAGGAATGGTAGGTGATAGTTTTGCCTGCTGGGAGGCAGTCAAAGAGTGAGATGAAAACTTGGCCTTTGAGAATCACCCAGTCCATTTGAGCCAGGCCTACAAATTCTACCTCCTGTAAACTTGTCAAATTTGGCTATTTCTCTCCTTCTCTACTCCTCCCATGCCATACCCCAAACGCCTCCCCTCCCCTCTGGATCACTGTAATGCCTCCTAACTCTTCCTCCTGGGCCCTCTATCAGCCTTTTAAGTAAGCTTTCTAAAATGTTATTGAGACTCTGACATGAACCCTCTAACCATTTTCCACTCTTCTTAAGAAAATGTGACCCATGAGGCATCAACCCACTCCCTGGCCTCATCTGTACCCAACCCACCCCAGCTTTGCTCTGGGCTCCTACATCCCTACATGGCAGCCCAATGTCCCTTCCTCCCTGCCCCAGCTGAGACACACTCCACGTCTGCATGTGATGCCCCCTTTACCTGGATGATTGTCCTCTCTCCTTCACCTGCTAGCTTGTCCTCCGTCTCTCAGCCTGTCACCCTCCCCCCCCGGGAATTCCCCCCAGCCACCCCGTCTAAGTTAGGAATCTCTGTCATATGTTATACTCTATGCTTTTCCCTTATAGCCCTTTTCACACTTGTAATATAAATAAATATTGAATTTTGCTCTTCCCACTAAAGAGTGTGTGTTATGAGAGCAGGGATCATATACCTATCTTTCTCCTGGTTGCATCTCCAGTGTCTAGTAGGATTTCTGACATTCCCTGAGTGCTCAATTCTAGGTCACTATGAAAGTTTTGAGACGGTGTTACGGTCCATCATTTTACTTCCAAGAAACACGCTGGCAGCATCCTTTCTGATTCACCCATGCAAGTTTCAACTTGCTGGGCTCACCAGTGTTGCTAGGAAAGCTGCATTTATTTCCATTGGGGTGGATTTTATGTTTCTTGATTTTTGTGCATCACCGAACTCTTGTAATGACCAATATAAATGTCTGCTGAAAAGTGATGAAAGAGTTTTCTGTTGTTCATTAGTACAGAGTTCAAAAAGCCCAGGGAATTTAATCAAGGGTAACCTTGACTGGTGATGTTTACTCAGGCAGCAGATGTATGAGGCTCCCTCATAAGTCGAAGTCATCATATGCTTTACTATGATCTATTTTTCCCTTCATATTTTTAGTTAAGAAATGTATTTCCTTAATGAATATTCACAAATTTATTTAATAAGTAAGTCTCCACTGTGTGTCAGATATCGATCTGATGATGCAGTTGTAAACAAGACAGATAAAATGATTGATCTCCTGGACATTACATTCCAGTAGGGGAGACAGACAAAAGACAATAGGTCTTCAATAATCAAATAGACACACATTTCTATTTGGTGGTGGTTATTGCTGGCTATTACTATTCAAGTCATGGGACAAAGCTATGGAAAATATTAAAACGTGGCATGGGGATAAAAGTGGTGGAGGGAGGGTTCTTTTAAGTAACAACCTTCAAACCCAGATTTTCTATTTCACTTGGGCTTGTTTACCTCTTTATTGAAACATGTGAAATTTACTAAGTGTAGGATATAAATGTCTTAACACAATAACTAAGAAAATGCCGTGAAGGCTATGTTAACTAGTTTGATGAAAAGATTTCAGATTGTATATAAAACCAGCACATTGTACCCTGTGATTGCATTAATGTACACAGCTATGATTTAATTAAAAAAAGAAACTGTAATCAATTTTGAGAACAGTAATCATGTTGGGATCCTCCTTTCCCCTCTTGGCACCTGCCAGCACAAAGCACCCGTTATATGCTTAACACACATTTGGCAAATAGATAAGTAGGTGAAAAGGCCGAGAGGGCTGCAAGTATTTACAAACCATCTTCAGACGATGTAGGTTTGAAGATCTAGAAAGTGGGACTAAGCAATATAAGGATGAGGACAGGGAATTCAGAGATAGGAACCAGTAAACCAGCAACAGTCACCATAAGAAAGTAGGCAAAGTCTCTCGGTGAATCAGTATTGCCAGGGGCCTCAGAGAAAGGGCCTAGGAAAATGGACAAGTTGATATTGGATGGCCTTTCTCATTCTACCAGGTCCTTGGAACCAGGAGAAGCCCAGGGCAACCAACGTGGCACTTCTCAGCAGTACCGGTGTGGTTTTCCCGTTGAATATGCCTATTTCGGGTAAACTCCCTCTGTGGAAGGGATCCCAGCCAATAGTGAAGGCTCCGAACTGCCAAGTTGGCCCATGTCCTAAACGTCAGGTCCCCTCACTTTCCCCCGAGTCCAGCCATCTGTCTTCCTTGCGTTTGAAATGTAAAGAAGCATGAAAAAGTAGGCGCAGCGAGGGGAGCAAGAGCCCCCGCAGCAAAGCAGGGCTCTGCCTGCTGAGTTGTCTTAGTGGTTTCCTGATGCTTCCACTACCCACCGATCTCCTGGACAGAGGAGCCAATTCACTTTCCAGTTTCCCAGAGTGGAAAACTACCAGCTCAGGCTGCTGCACCCAGCAGGGAGCCCCATTTATCCAAACTCTGGTGGGGCCTGGCAGGCAGGCTGAGCAGAAGCAGCTGCCACCAGGCCCCAGCTTCCCAAGAATTATTGTTCATGCTATTCTGCCAAGGCTGAGCACCTGAAAGGGCTGCTTGTTCCGTGATGTTTACTGTCTCACTACTATCTGGACCACGGGCTGCCCGGGCTCCCCGTCAATGAGTGTCCTATGTGCAACTTCCAGGAAAACACACATGTGGCACACGTGAGGTCTGAGACACAGAGATCTGACACCTGGGCCTTTCTGGACCCAAGGGAGATAACACTGACAGGGGGCCATGATTGGGGTTAATTGGGGCATGGGAGGTGGCCCAGGCCAGTCTATGGTCACTCTAAAGGAACATTTGTGATCATAAAACTTTATAGCCAGAAAGAGAATTTAAAAAACCAACCCCACTAATGGCTTTACGTGAAATATCAGAACCTCTGAGATCCACAAAGCTGTGTTGAGTAACTCAAGGATACACAGATGAACCAGGATGCAAATTCACATCCCTTTATCCCTAGTTCTCCCTTCTTCAGCCCCAAGCTACCATGATCTGGGTCTTCTAATTGCAAGGGTGACAAGGTAGCCCTCCTCCCCACAAGCTCCAGGTAGCAGGCTACTTCAGACTGGTTCATTGTGCAGATAATATAGACAACAATGCAATTACTCAGGGGGCCCAGACATATAATTTGCATTTTTTTCTTCAGTCTATAGGGCTATTCTTTAGGTACAATGGGGCTATTTCACCAAGACCTCTTTTACCCAAGTTCCCCTTAGAAATACCTGTTCAGGATCACAGTTTTCTTGGAAGCCCAAAATACATTCCAGAAATAATTATGCAGAGCCCCAGGACAGAAGTCCCAAGCTACAACAGGTTTCAGGGTACATGAATCAGACAAGTGTCCTTCTTGGCTAACAACATCAGTGAGGCCATATAGTAATTAGTATGTCCTCTCTTCCAAGAAGAGGTACATTTAAGAGACAGTTTGGTTGCCATGAAAGTCATGGGTTGAGAAGAAAACTGAGTCATGGTTTGGAATCAGGTAGGTTTGTATTTAAAACTTGATTCTTCCACATTCAAAGGTCAGACTTGAAGACTAGTCACCAACCTCTGTAAACTTCAATTTTCTCATCTTTAATAATCCTGCCAAGTAGAATTGTTGTAGAGGTTTAGTATAGGGTATACAAAGAACTTAGCACACTTTATGAAATGTAATGGGGCTTAATAAATAATGTCTAGGAGGAGGAGGAGCAGAGAATATCGTTTGTTTTAAATACTGCCTTCCCTCTTTCTTAAGCAATCCAGAGGTTTTATGACCTCAGAAAGGTTGCTCAAGCTTTCAGCCTCTTAGTTTAAGGGTAATGATACCTGATTGCGGGAATGCTATAGGGAATATGAGTTAATATATGGCAAACACTTAGAGCAGTAGTATTTAGTAAAGGTTAGCTATTATTTACTTTTTAGTTATTTTTGCCTGGATCATTCGATAAAGATTAGAGTTGTTTTCTAAAATTGCATAAGTTTAAAAAAATCAAAAATAAATAAGTGAAGAAACATACGGCAAAGGGACAAGAAGATAAGAATGATAAACTAGAGCTAAGATTAACATACAAAATATATTACATTTTGTTCTGTATCACTTCTTGGTGATGGGCTTCAACTTCAACTCTGAGCTTCCTAGCAGTCAATTCAAAAAGTGAAACATAATCAGTAACATGAATTACAGTGGCAACAAAGTAAAAATTAACATTTCATTTTTGTATGCAGGGAGGGATGAAGTAGCTTGCAGTAATCAGCACTTCTCCAAGAGTGACTCGAAGAGCTAGATGAAACTCACAAATCACCTGTTGGAATGAATCTGAGGGCTGCTGAAGCAATGGAGAGACTAAGACGTTAAAGAAAGGAGACCCTCAAAGAAGTGAGGGAACTTCTGCAGCCACTGTTAGCCATTTGCCAATTCGGGGCAGGTGCGTGACATGTTAGCCATTTGCCAATTGGGAGTAGGTGCAAGAAACTGGCTCTGGGCTTGGCACTAACTAGCAAGGGTCACTAGGGGACAAGATCAGCAGAGTTTCCAAAGGAGACCTGGAGCATGTAGCATTTTTCTTGCTCAACACATGTGTGAACTACTGGGGCTGAGTGGAGGGAGAATGTAAAAACCTAAGGAGAAACTCTCTGAAAAGCCGAGATAAGTTCTTGAGAGTCTTATAAAGCAAAGTTTAAGTTCCGGACCTGCCAGGGAGAGAGAATACAGAATGACCAAAGAACTAAAGCTTATTCCCTATTAACTACCCAGCATGAAGATATTCTGCTCTGCCAAGTAAGGGCAGATCCATCCAAGTGCCTTAACTGAGCTCTAGGCTCATATTAGGTTCATAGTCTTTTAAGAAATCTAAGGATCACTTTTGTGGTGGAGGATTGCGTTGATCATTAGAGGGGAGGGGAGGGGGGAGGATGGGTAGAGGGAGAGTGATTGGTGGGATCACACCAAAGGTTCATCTTATAAGGGTACATGTGAATCTTTCTGAATGTAGAATATAGATGTCTTAACACAATAACTAAGAAAATGACATGAAGGCTATGTTAACCAGTTTGATAAAAATATTTCAAATTGTATATAAAACCATTGTACCATCACCCCTAGTAAAAAAAAGGAGAAGAAGAAGAAAGAAAAATAAAGTATGAATTTGGACTTGAAAAAAAAGAAATCTAAAGATCCAAATATATTCTCTGAGAGAAGACCACTTCATCTTCACAGGGACATGAGCCAAGCCAGGTACTACCCATGGGCTAGGTGTTTTAGCAGCTACAGATAAAGAAAAAATGTCCTTAAATTTACCCAGATATGTGTTAGTTCCTTATTATTCATTTCAAGGGAGGAAATTAGATTCTGTCTTTCAGGTGCTGTAATCTATATTCAAGATACAAGGTCTAACAATGACATGTGCCTTCTATATACAAGCACTGTTAACTTAAAAAATAATTCATCCTCATTATAGAAATTAGGGATTAATTTTATTTCATCAAGAAACAGAACCAGTAACCAAAGATATAACACGTTGTTATTGCTGTTGTCATTACTGGTTTGCCTGTTTATCACTATTAAGCTAATTCCTCAATAAGAACAACTATCCCAAAGTCCTAAATGTTGGTCTAAACTATTATACTAAAAATAAACAAACTAACTAAAATTACAGCTTTCCCAAGATGGATTTATCCCATCCCATAGCCAGCACTCCTCCCATGCCAGGACAAATCATTTCTCAAGTTAGCAATGTTTGTCCTTAGAAGATACACTTTACTGGGAACCTACAATCTTTCACATAGGTTATAATACCCAAAAGATTGGATTTGACTTCCTCCATTGAAATGCTAAGAGTTTACACATATTTTGATACATTGACACATATTTTCCTTTATTTATAACCATCAAAATGCTCGGTCTATGCACTGAGGCACGGAGACCTTAGCTACTTAGGAATAAGCACAGAGACCTCCTCTTCCCCACGGCCTGGGGTTGCTCTAGATCTGCACGGGGACGGGCACCCCCAGCCTCCCACACCAGAAGACTGGACCCCTGGTCCTGCACCCTAGGAGCTGCAGCTCCAATTTACTCACTCCAAATTTAGCATCCCCCATCATTTAAAGAGATGCTATTCCCCTGGGTTCCTTCTTGGCTTCCCAACATCTATCTGAGATCAAGTCTCACATTGGAATCTTTTCTTTGCACAAAAATACAGAAAAGCCTGGGAGTTCTATGACTTCCTTTCTTCCCTCCCTCTCCTTATTCCTCAGACATTTACTGGTTGCCTTTATAAGCCAACCACTGCAGTAGGTACTGGTCCTGGGTACACAAGGCATCATTACTACACCAAGTAAGACAAAGATCAAAGTCATAGAAATCTTTGAAGTACGGAGGGGTGTCGCATATTTTTTTAATAGCTTATTACCTCCCACTTAAGCCCATTTAAAACAAAAAACCTCCCTGTTTGAATGTCTTAACATTTCCTTTACTTTATTGAGTATGTGTCCAAACCACCAGAAATTGCTGGGAGGCCTATCTTGCCACATCCATGCTCTTCAGAGACCTGCTGGCTATGACCAAGCACTAAGTCAACAACCACACTATTCTCCCCAGAAAAAAACACATTGTAATGGATATGCTTGGCCAAGGCATAGGGTCCCACGTTCCTTTGGAGTTAGGATGGCCAGAGTTCAGGGTTGTTGGAAGCTCCATTCCCCAAAGGCAACTTGAGTCTCTCAGGGGGACCACAGGAGACTCTAATGGTTTTTTTCTCTTTCCTCCCCCAACATCTGCTTGAGAGAAACTATTGTTTTATGGTGCTTGGCTCATTTTAATTTGCGTCTCTTCCAACAGTAACAAATCACAACACTGGCACTGAACTCCCCAAAGCCCATCCATGCCCATTACTTCATTTCATCCCCCACAGCAATGCTGTGACGTGCCAGCAGCCAAGTCATTGTCCCCATTTTCTAAATGACCAAAGTGAGGTACAGGGTGTCACCTCCAGCCATAAGGCCAGACTGTGACAGAGCTGGAACTGGAATCTACGTCTCTTGATTTCCATCATCATGGTCTTGTCAACATGCCCTGCTGTCAGCACACCCTGCGGTCAGCACCCACAGTCTACAGCTCGACCCCAGGAGTCAAGAACCACCAGGTGGGAGGACAACCTGGACAGAGGGCCAGGGAAGTTTATGGCCTGGCTAAATTTCAGAACATCCTGGTTGCAGGATTTGTTGAAATACGACAGTAAAAGGAAACTGCACCCTGGGGAGGAGAACGAGGGGCATTTTTTACCACTGGGTAAAGACAGGGCCTTTGGCATGAAGCATTTATCGCACATCAAGGATCTCAAGGTTACATGAGTGACCCTTCCTTCAATGACCATCTCACCCTCCTGTTTCTCTCTTTGTGCCTTTGTGCCTTTTCTTCTGTTCAAAAGCTTTCCCTTCCTTTTTTCACCGGGCCTGGCCAATCCCTTTGGCTCTCGCACACTCTCACACCTTCACCTAGCACGACACTGGAGATTTGACATGATTGGGTAACCCATGAACTAAATAAACAAATGCGTATAAATATTATATCCTTGCCCTGTTTTATCTCTATAACCATCTTTGTCTACACATACTTCTCTCTCTATATCGTATACCTTGATCTTGCTGTCTTAGCGTTCCTGTGAGCTTTTAAGAAAGGCAATGACAAGCAAGTATGTGAATGAAGCAGCAGTGACATACGGCCCTGGTGGCTCCAAGGGCAGGACTCCACAGACACCAGGGGCACTGCTTCCTTGCTTATTCCTACATTGTTGGTTCTCCTGAAGACTTGGTCTTTCCACATGGCAGCCCCGAGCAAACCAGAGCTCTGCTGGGGTGGTGAAAACTAAAAAGTCCAGGAAAGGGCTTTGTGTGGTGTTCTTCTTGCAGCCCCACAAGTTTATTCCTGACCCTGAGGATTAGACTCAGGAAGGCCAGGTGTGCCGGGGCCCCCCTGCCTACTGACCACAGGGAAGTAGAGCTCTGTTCCTTCTCATATGACTTGCAACTCATTAGACCCCCTTATACAAGCGAGGAATCCAGGCCTTAGAGTGCAAGGTGACAGAGCAAAGCCCAAGTTTCAGAATGGACAGGGCATTCAGCTGGCTTTTTAGCTGGAAAGCTGTGTTTGTGCCGCACATGCATTAGGAACCCTTTATTCTAAGACATAAGGGCCAAGAAGTGTGAAAGCTCTTTTTAAAGTATAGTCTAAACAAGTTAAAATATGGAAGATGGTATCGAGCAGTGGTTGTCAACCTTCCTAATGCCACGATGTAGTTTCATTGTTACAAAGGGGTCGCGAACCAGAGGTTGAGAACCGCTGGTATAGAGTAACAAAAAGACCTGTGTAGCCTGCCATTATTACAACACAGTATACAAAACGAGGGGAAAGGAATGAAGATCCAGCACTTACTGATCATATTCTGTGTGCTTGAAACTATGCTAAGTGCTTAATGTATATCTTCCACCTAGGAGCCCTTGAGGTAGTGGTCAGAGATAGATAAGAAGACTGAGCTTCAAAGAAGCTGAAAATATGGCCACTCTTACCCAGTTAGTAGGTGGCAGAGGCTGGATTCAAAGTCAAAGCTGGTAACAGTCTTTTCAAACACGTTTCCTCCCATCATTCTATCTTCCCGAACCTATTCCCCCGTTTGTAGAGTAGATTAAATCAATCATTCTTACTCTTTTCTGGATTTTCCCAGAATCCTTTGGGTATCTGATAATAGCTAAAGAACTTCCTCTTTGGAAAATGTACTTTTGCCTTTGCACATTAAGTTGGGGATACAATTTAGGGTGTTCAGAGGCCCCTGGAGCCCATTCATGGCTAGCCCATGAACTGAGGTTCCCAGGCCTTGGTGTTCTCTCCCTGCACAGGAGGCCGAGGGCAGAGCAAGGGTCTGCTGCCACAGCTGGGTCTGACCCTGGTCCTGCCACTTAGCTACACCTATACCCTGGGGTCACTTACCTAATGCTCTGGGGCTTCCATTTCTCCTCTGTAAAACTGGAATAATAATAGTAATACTACTTACTCATAAGATCATGGCAAAGATTAAATTTGTTGAGACCATTTAACATGGTACCTGGAATATATGAAGTGTTCATTGAATATTGACTGGTGCTTTTCTCTGTTGGGCACAAATGAAGAGGGTCAAGGGGCAGATGAGTTTCAGTTTGTCCCAGACAAAAATCCTTATACTGGCAAAAAGGATACCAGAGGCCATCTCCAGGCTAGCCTCGACAAACAAGTATACAAGCAAGAAAGATCCTATGTGGGCAGCACTGGGCATGGCTCACTTAAGAGAAATTCTACCAAGGAGGTCTCTTCCCTGCCTTTTACCTCCCTCCCAGGGCCCTGCTCAGGCCATCCAGCATGCACATGCATGCACACACATGTGCACACATACCACATGTCTACACACATGTGCACACTCACACAGCATTCGTACCTCAGGCTTGGTTTCAGAAACCTAAAACCCGCACCACAATCTCATTAACAGGTAAGACCACGTAAGCCCTCTCAGCACATCACTGGGGACATAAATGATCCGAACCTGGGAAAACAAGAATGATTTTCCACTTTAGAAATGTGTGGAGGTGAAGTCACATATATCAGCCTTGGTGGAGGGCAAGGAGGTGAAGATAAAGGGACAGCTTGGCGCAGACAGGAATCAAAACATCCCAGGCACTGCAGCTTCTTCTTTGCAGGAGCTGAAGGCCTTCTCGGTCCAGCCTTCCTCAGTCATCATGGTAACAGGACTAAGCTGCCAGGTAAGAGCTCTTTATCACCCCGTTAGTCTTACTCTACTCTTTGGCCTCAGGCTGTCCCTCAAACCTCAATTACCTCTCACCCCAGAAATGCACATTAGAAGTTGCAGAAAGGAAACCATAAGGCTGTACAGCTACACATGGTTTTTAGATAAAGATCGTTTTCTCACATTGCTTCCTGAGGGCTAGGTAGTATGGCGGATGGACCCGGGGTTGGGAGCCTAGCACCGCTGGGTCCCTGTCCTAACTTTACCATCAGCCAAATGTACGAGCATGGGCAAATCAGTCACCTGCTTTGATTGCTGGTTCCCTCATCTGTAAAATGAGGAAGAGGGACTTAAATATCCCGAAGGTCCCTTCCAACATGCATAATCTAGAATTCCCATTGCCCAGACCCTAAGTGAGAATTCACTGGGCGTTGAGTTGATGCTGGAAAGAACAAAAACCACCATGATGAATCTAAAACAAAGACAGGGCCAGGAGAAGAGTTTCTGCTCTCCGAACCCCAAACCCGGAACGCCTTTGCCCCTCTTTTCTAAAGCAAACACATCCTGGATTTTAAGGGAGGGCCACCTCCCTCCCCTAGGTCTCCGATCTGGTGGCAAGTTGCTTGTTGCCTATGAGGGGAAAGTGTGGTATGGAAATGGCACGCCCCACCTCTGCCCTGCCCTGGCTCTGTGCTGTGGATCCTAAATGCCCCGTCTGCCTGAGGGGAGTAGGGGGTTTCTCCCTTTACCTAGTTCAAGAAGCTGTCACAGGCCAAGTCAAGAGAATGAGGCCAACTGCCCCTGTGCTCTATATACACATCAGTCCTCTAGTTGGCTTGGTGGATCCTGGAACTTTACACCCCGGGCTACATTTTGGAGATAATCAGGATATTTCTATTCATCCTCCTACCTAGAAAACATAAGGTGCTTGTCTCCTGCTGGCCACCAAAACAGTGGTTGTATGTAGAGAGGACTGACCTTGTGTCTGGTCAAACAAATACTACAGCCCAGTGTATTCTTGCACGTGACTGTGGAGTCTAAAGACTTCCCTTTCTCACAGAGATGCCCTTAGCTCTCCCAACAAGTCTGGCAGCTCCAGCCCAAGCTGGAAATGAGCAGAAACTTGACCCAAAGACCCTCCAGGGGAAGGGATTCCCCTCTGAATCTCTCACTCATTCCCCTCCACCCACATCACCTCTCCCTTCCCTCAGACATTACACATGCTATTTCTTCTGCCTGAAATGCCTCTTCTGGGACCCACTTCTACGAAAAAGAAAAAAAACACCTAAAGCAGAATAGTTTTTAGTACTATGAAACTCTTGAGGTCAGGCTGGAATAGGGTTTCTGGACTTACCTGCCACAAGCAAGAGTTTTAGGTTAGATCTTAAATTTAACAAAATAATTTATCTGCCATCTCCTATTGTTTAGCCTCAAAGGCAAGATTCTCCTCAAGTTTACACTTTAGATCTCTGAGGCTGGGAAGTGTCAGGGAGTTGGGAACAAGTGGCCTTTCTTACCAAGAACAGCTGTCCAAGTTTAGGGGCTGTACTTCCAAGCTCAAAGCCTGTTAAATTACCCCATAGGAGCAATAATGCCCCCACACCATAAAATCACAGTGATTTCACAGCAGAAAGCATCTCATACATTATCCAATTCAACTTTATCTTACTATAGGTACAAAGATTAAGGATACAAAGATTAAGGATGTACAAAGAGCCGTATATCAACTTGCTCAATGTCCCACAACTAATTTATGACCAAGCCAAGATAATAATGAGGGTTGTTACTCAAAGTAGGCTCAATACCTTTTCTTCTAAATTAACTTCAAATCGTTCATCAGAATATTCTCATAATATGCAAATCATTTGGAGATATTTGTAAGAAATGATTTTCAGACATTGTTGGTATGATTTTTTGACATGAATGTCACTAGCTAAATAATATTTCTGACCCACAATTTGGACATAAGAAATTCTTCCAAGAGCTTCCCCATTGGATCAACCATCATTAGGCCCCAGTCCCTGGCACAGTGTTGCAGCTGAAAGGCAGATGAGTACTCTGTGCACACCTCAGGGCTGTGTATACACACCTGCAAGTCACCATTCACCATGTAGACCAGCACGGCCCATTCCACAGGCCCCATTAACAATGCCACCTTCTCCATTACTAATACTGGAAATGCCACTAGCACCACTTTCCTCACCACCTGCTTTGCCAAAATTCAGATGCTTTAGAGTAGCAGTCCCTAACATTTTTGGTACCAGAGACTAATTTTGTGGAAGACAAATTTTCCACGGACTGGCAGGGGTAGAGTGGGGAGATGTGATATGAGTCTGCATGCAATGGATTTATTATGCTCTCTGTGCAGTCAAACCTCTCTGCTGATGGTAATCTGTGTTTGCAGCCTCTCACCACCTCAGCTGTGCTTCAGAGCATCAGGCATTAGATCAGTGCTTTTCAACTAGTGTACTGTGAGGTGTGCTGCAAAAATTTTTGAAGATCATTGATTAAATTATTTTCAAAAGACGTTCAAAGCACAGTAAGTATATTCTTTTTTTAACTCTTTTTTCTTTGATCAGTATAATTTAAATGTGCAATGGAAGTTTAACTACAAGATCAAATGTGCCATGAGATAAAAAAAAAAGAAGGTTGAAAACCACTGCATTAGATTCTCACAGGGAGCTCAGTACCTAGATCTGTAGAGTACTGAGGGTTCATGGTCCTCAGAGAACCAAATCTGCCACGGATCTGCCAGAAGTCTGAGCTCAGGCAGTGATGTGAGCAGTGGGGAGCAGCTGTAAATACAGATGAAGCTGCACTCGCTTGCCCACTGCTCACCTCCTGCTGTACAGCCCAATTCCTAAAAAGCCAGGGACCTTGGCTTTCTAGCAGAGAGCCAGCAGCTCTGTGATCATCATGCCTTAGCCAGCCATCTGTGTCACACTACCACTGCTTTGCAACTTCCAGGCAATGACACTTGTAGGACACTTATGATCTTGAATAGTAGAAAATTTATTTAAATACAAAGATTATTCAACCTCTCTTGGCGTCTGCTGAGACACCAAGATTGACCTCTTTATATATTCACTATCTCTCTCATCAACTAACTCATGCTAAATACCGAAGGTTCATTGACCAGTAGTCATTGTGATGTCTTCGGCAAAGAGCTTAAAATAATGAATTTGTTATGTTTTTATTGTTAATTGAATTTAATGCCTAGCCTGGTTACTATTTACCAACAAGTATTTTACATCCAATAATCAAGTAAAATACATTGCTAAATGAACTTAACAATGGGCTGCATACAAGATTCACTTAAGCCTCTGTTCTACCACATGGCCAACCTGTGGGGAAAGTGACCAAGAATTTATTCTTTCAGTACTTTCGGTTATCTTTAGTGTTTCAGTAGACACCAGCAAAGAGTGCTGAGAGTCATCTATAAATCAACATAATTTATCATGCACCTACTCCATGCTTAACAATAAGCAAGCCGTAAGATTCCCTTTAACACTGACAATGAATGAAAATTTCTCATCTGTCTCAAATTCTTACCTCTGGTTTAACTTGTATAAACAGGGAGAAATAGCAAAGAGAAGGATTAGCCCAACAACATGTTCTGTGTTCCCGTAAAGATCTTTATAAACCAAGACCTCTGTTTCTTTTTCCCAGGCTAGCTCTCTTGGTTTTTTTTTTTTTATTATTAAATCATAGCTGTGTACGTTAAATACTGTCATGGGGTACAATGTGCTGTGTTTATATACGATTTGAAATATTTTTATCCAACTGGTTAACATAGCCTTCATGTCATTTTCTTGGTTATTGTGTTAAGACATTTATATTCTACATTTAGAAAGATTCACATGTACCAAGCCATACGCGTGATCCTACCAAATCTCGGTTTTGTCATTTAAATGCCCTCGTGGCATGCCAGGCTACACGAGTGCACCGAGCACCAAAACGCCCTTCCACTCTATCCACCCACAGCACTCTACTCTTCCGTGGAGCTCAAAGCAGGGAGAATGCAGTAGGAGGCAATCGAACCTCAACAACTGGGTGAGAGGATTACAGAGCAAACAAATGAAAAAACAGTGTGCAAGTTCAGGTCTCAGACGCACCAGCTGAGGTTATTACGAGAAAGTAGTAACAAGGCACTGGACTCATTCAAATGATAATTCTTCACTTTTAAGGAGCTTTGGTCATTATTTCCTACTGAGGGTATCAAGAAGCCTGTGCCTATGAAAATTTAGTGAAGGGGAAGAGAGTAAGCATTTTTCACCAGGTAGCCTTATGCTATGAGGACAACATGAAAGCTCCCTCAAGAATCTGAATACAGGGAACAAATGAAACGCTCGTCTACTGACAGGATGGTGAATTGGTTAATCGTTTTGGAAAATTCTTTGCATTGTGCAGAACAGTAAATCATGTGCTATGTATGGACCAGAAATTCCTCCTTTAGGTGTATACACTAGAGAACGGAGTATACACCTCTACCCAAAGTTACGTGCAAGAATGATTACGAGAGCTTTATTCATTTCCTGCTTTTTTCCACACAGGAAACTATCCACCTCCACCTCTACAGTAGACTAACTAAATAAAGTGTTCAAACAAAGTCATACCATACAACAGTAAGAATGAACAGTTGACAACTGCATGCAACAACAGGAAGAAGGTCACGAACAAAATGTTGAGCGAAAAAAGCCAGACACAAAGATGCATCATATGATTTCAATTATATAAAGTACCGAAACAGGCCAAATTAACCTATGGTGTTGAAAGCAGGATATTGGGTACCTTTGGGGCTTGGAAGAGCAAGAATAGAACTTCTGAAGTGTTAGTACAGTTCTGTTTCTCAACCTGACTACTGCTTACATGGATACATTGTTTGTAAAATTCATCAAACCGAACACTTAAGCTATGTATACTTCTCTGTATTGATACTTGTGGCGGAATGAAAAAAAAACTCCAATTCTTCACCCACCCCGGTATCCAGAGTTGACCGTGTGATTTTTTTGCACTTTCCCATTCTGATGCTGCACTTGACCATGTGACTTTCTTTAGCCAATAAGATATAGCAAACATTTTCTGGCAGTGACTTGAAAAATACTTGAAGGTTCTCACTTCTGCTCTGTTCCTATGAAATTTCCATGAAAATATACCCAGGCTAGTCTGCTGGAGGATGGAACAGAGCACAACAAGGTTGCCCCAGTCATCAGAGCCAGGGCCATCCTACATGAGCCAAAAGCCAGCTGATTGCCAGATACACAAGTGAATCAAGAAGGATCAGAGAACAGTTCACTCAAGCCCAGTCATGAGCAAAATAAATGCATGTTTTAACACACTGAGCTGTGGAAAGGATGGCAAGCAGCATTACTGTACAGTAGACAAATAATAAAATCGCACACTTTAAGTTTAAAAATACAGGTAATAAAACAATTGGCTTAAAAGAGTTCCCTAACATATCTATTTGAAGCAAGGCCATACCCTGTTGGAAGGAGAATCTGCCTGAGATCCCACAGGACCTGGGTATGAAAAGCACACTAGGATACACATGCAAGTAACATCCAGGCCTGAGCCAGCCAGAAACAACTGGTAAACCAACCTGCAAACATTCTCTAAAGCACCTAGAAATTCTCTCCTTCAGGCTTTCCCAGAAAATGCAGAAGCAAATGGTTGTTTTTTCCACCTCCTATTTTATTTTATTTTATTTTAAACATTTCCTACTTATTTATTTATTTTTGGCAGTTTTTGGCCGGGGCTGGGTTTGAACCTGCCACCTCTGGCATATGGGGCTAGCGTTCCACTCCTTTGAGCCACAGGCACCACCCCCCACCTCCTATTTTAAAAAAATGCTCATCTTACTCTAAAGTGTTTCACAATATTCAACAGGTCATATATAATATTATTAATACATGAAGTATACTAGTTTCTGTTTCTGGTTTGGCCGTGCTTCACCATGGAGATGTTTGGTTTTTTTTTTTTTTTTTAAACAGCTATTGGCCCTTTTGGTAGGGCTTTGCCCAGATGAACATTGATCTTGGGAATATGTTCTGCTGGTCCTCCAGCATGCAGCTGAGTAAGGGCTGTGTTACCTGGATTAACCTGAGCTTTTGCAGCATTCAAGATAGGCAACAGCAGGAGTAGTACCAAGGGCATTCTGGGAATCAGGATCATCTCAGAAAGCGGTGTTGGAACTGGAGTCTGCAGGCCACCAACCATGCAAAATAAAAAAGAGAGAGAAAGAGAAAAGGACATGAATGAAGCAGATCCCACCATCATGAATAAGCACCATTCTCACAGTTAATTCTGGGTTCCTGCAATGCCCACTTCTCTATTTAGGACTTTGAATCATAGACTTGGGGGGTTGAATGGCACATCCAATGATCTCCTAATACTGAGAGTTTTCAAACTCTGTTAGATAGTCCACTCCAAAAATTAAAATTAGCAATACTACAGACAGTGACAAAGTTTGGCTAAGATAAATACTTACCCACATGGTGAAGAGTGGTAAAGTATAACTTGTATTTATTATGTCAACCAATGTCCTCATAATTTTGATATTGATTCCAGTATTCGACCAAGAAAAGCATTCAATAATTTTAACATATTTGCCTCTCAAAATAGATAAGTCCAATATTTATCCTGATTCATTACCTCTGGAGTGGTACCTAGGGTTCTGTGTTTTTCGGTTTCCTCAGAACAGTGTATGTGATAACAAACAGATTAAACTTGGAGATATCAGTATGAACTTATGCTTAGTTTAATAGAGATCCAGATAGTTACACATAGGAATATGTATAGGTATATGTATATACTACGTGCATGGGTGAGTATACACACGTATTATATTTTATCAGCAAAGAAGGCCTAGAAGCAATGACACCTCATTAGCAATGAGCAAACCTAATGTCCAGATCTTGTAAAACTATTTTGCAATAAAAGGAACCAAAGTTCCTTGGAAAAATGGCATATTCTAGGACTGGAACAGGATATATACAAGATGAGCCTAGAGTACCAGTTAGTGCCAGAAATTGAGAAAGGCAATGAGGGTACATTAAAGAGATATAGGAGCCAACTGAAAGAACTCCCAATAGCTAAAGCTGGAACAATTGGGGCAACCAACTACAAAATAAATATCCCTGAGTTCATGCCCATGTAAATAAATAAGTGAAGAGGGCGGCCCCTGTGGCTCAGTGAGTAGGGTACTGGCCCCATATACCAAGGGTGTTAGGTTCGAACCCAGCCCCAGCCAAACTGCAACAAAAATATAGCCAGGCGTTGTGGCGAGTGCCTATAGTCCCAGCTACTCAGGAGGCTGAGACAAGAGAATTGCCTAAGCCCAAGAGCTGGAGGTTGCTGTGACCTGTGATGCCATGGCACTCTACCAAGAGTGACAAAGTGAAACTCTGTCTCTAAAAAAATAAAATATATATCTAAGTGAGTAAAGAAATGAATGGGGAGAACAGACATATTTCCTATATGGAAGAATTCCAAATAACTTATGTAGATGATCTACTCATAAGAAGATGAAGCACTACTACCACCCTTCTCCCAACTCTTTAAGTGTAAACTTCCCATAACATTCTCCCAAGGAGTACAGTATGAAGGCTTGGCACCCATAGCACAGTGGTTACAGCACTGGCCACATACACCGAAGTTGGCAGGTTCAAACCCAGCCCTGCCAGCTAACCAACAATGACAACTGCAACAAAAACATTGCCGGGCATCATGGTGGATGCCTGTAGTCCCAGCTACTCGGGAGGCTGAGGCAAGAGAATTGCTTAAGCCCAAGAGTTTGAGGTTGCTGTGAGCTGTGACACCACAGCACTCGGTACCGAGGGTAACGTAGTGAGACTCTGTCTCAAAAAAAAAAGAAACAAAGAGTACAGTATGAAAATGGATAACAAAAAAAGAGTCACTCTGCATTGGAGAAATCTAACAAACATTTCCTCAAGCCAGGTGACCAAGTAGCATCAACATTGATGAGTCATACTGTTAGTATATGTCTTTGATATGAAGTCATGAGAATGGCAATTTACCTCTGCGGTCTTCTCCAAAACTGATTGCTCCAGTCTATTCATAAGAAAACCAACTGAGAGAAATTCTACAGAATTCCTGATGAGTAATCCTCAAAACTGCCAAGGTCATCGAAAACAAGAAAGTCTGAGAAACTATCACAGCAAAGGGAACCTAAGGAGATGTGATGACTAAATACAATGTTATATCCTGGGTGGGATCTTACAACAGAAAAAGGACATTTTAGAGAAATTTCTCATTTTTTGAGGAAATCTGCATAAAGTATGGACTTATGTATCACTATCAGTTCACTTATTTTGACTAAGGTACTATACTACGGTAAGATGTTAGTGATGGGAAAACTGGGTATGGTAGATACAGAAATTTTATATACAGTCTTCACAATGATTTTGTAAATATAAAACCATTTAATAAAACTGGAATAAGAAGTTTATTTAAAATAAAGTTCCCTCCAGGTAACACCAAGGGAACTTAGTGTTACTAATAAACCAAGCATTAGGTCCACTGTCAGAAATTGTATGTGACACAATGTTATAAAGACAGAAGAAACTCTTTTAAGCTAGAGTGACCAGGGAAGGCTTGGCTGAAAACTAAGCAGCCAATTAGGTTCCTGCAGGATGGGCAAGACTTTGATAGGCAGTCATGGGGATAGAGTAAGAGGGTAAGACAGAAAGGTAATTTTTCTAGGAAACAGAAGTTGTCTATGACAATTTTAGGTCAGAT
Organism: Galagoides demidoff; assembly: GCA_963574575.1. NCBI lineage: Eukaryota > Metazoa > Chordata > Mammalia > Primates > Galagidae > Galagoides > Galagoides demidoff. The sequence goes on from CAUYQV010152117.1 coordinate 21,070, forward strand.
ATTCAGACGGTTTTGACTGAAGAAGACAGAGCCAAAGCAGACCAAACCACAGAAGACTCAAGTGATCCCGTGGTGGGGAGTCGGGGTGGGTGATCTGCAGAGGGCAGAGGAGATGGTCCTGGGTTCACGGCATTGATGTGGATAGAATAAAATACACGTCTCAGTGTGCCTAGTCTTTTCCGGCAGCAGCAGGAACACTGTGTTTCCGTAGATGAATTCCCAAACAAACATGCCCGGAAGAAGAAACGCACAGGCAGATCCTGGGGACATTGCTCTTGGCTATAGTCTAGCACCAGCTCATGACCGTGATCCAGACTCGTTCCACAAAGACTTGAGCTCTTGGTGAGCAGCCATTCAGTCAGCCCTGTGAACTAAAAATAAAACCCGAAGCCCTCTGCTAACTGAATGGACCCCTCTTGGCCAAGGAAAACTGACTTCCAAGTCACAGTGGGCTGGGAGGCTATGGCACAATTACACAGGTATGACTTCCCTTCATGAATATACATGAACCATTCTACAGCTTGTTGAATATGTACACTTGACCACCCTGCTTCATGAATATTCATGACCTGTTCCATAGCTTGTTGAATATGTACACTTGGACCACCTGCTCAGTGGAAAGTCCTGTTCCCTCTGTCTGTCCTTTGAAGCACCTATGTCTGGCTTCCAGCCTGGGCTCTGCTCTCCAAAATTGCTGGCTTTTCTATAAATACCGTGAAGTTGTTGATCTATCATCCACCTCTCCATTGATTGGCTTGAGTGACAGGCATATGGACTCTTGGTCCAGCAACAAGTGAAGCCATAAAAACTTTAGTTCTGAGACAATGGTCTGTGATCCATTGCTATCAGAGACACTAGTGATTAACATGCTTAAAAAGCTATAAAAATTCTTGTAAATGTTTGAAATCTAAAATGATTTAAAGCTTTGCGGGCCACACAATAAAATCTAGGAGACCTCTATAGTTGGCGTATTCCATTAAAACAAAGAGGCTATCAAACCTTGCAAAACAGCGAAGATGACGCTATAATTGGTGTTCTCGGTTTTCCAAACGGGGTCAAAACTCTCTCCTAGCCTCCCCTAAAGAGAATGACTTAAAGTTAAAAGAGACTCCAAAGCAAAAAATAAACGACACATGAAATAGAGTCAGTTCTTCTTTCTTACCTCTCCTTCCATTTCTGCTCCTAAATACTTGTTTTTCTTCTCAACTAGTTTTAAAGAAAATTTTTTCTGTATGTTGACCTTTGTTTGGGGGGGGGTTGTTGTATTTTCTGTTGAAAAATGTCGTACAATGATGATAGCTCCAATGATGATAGCCCCTTAGAGGGGATACAGCTCCTAACTAAACAGATTTATTCACAGAGCTAATAAATTAACCAAGGAAGATATGGGACAATGTATTTAAATTTGGGGGGTTTTGCCCCTTCAGTATCCCAATTTGTTTCCTTTTTTCCTTTCACTCTTGTCTTCCATTTTTCTGATTTGGACTCAATGAAATTGCCACCAGTTCCCTCCCCCTGACCCCCACCGAGGTCCTACACCTTGTGACATACAAACTCCAGGATAGTGTGCTCCAAATAGTAACATATGGGTTTCTTTATGAAAGCTTCTTCTATTCAAACTGAAGATGCTTCAGATTTAACTTCTAGACACCTCAGCTAAATTCCCTCTAAAGAAACTGGCTCACTTTGTTAGGAAATATGATGTAGTCATTAGGATTACTAATGTAATCTCAGGCAATATAAGAATGACATGAGACTCAACTACTTTTTTAAGTAGTTCATTTGCTTAAAACATTGCTAATTTTTTTTTGAGACAGAGTCTCAAGCTGAGCTAATTCTTTTATGTTGTTTTCCAGAAGACAAGAAAACTTTTTTCCCCTTTTTTTGAGCTATTTATAGTTTACAAAAAATTGGTATATTTTATGAACAATCTGAAACATTTCTGATTTCTTCAGAATTTGGAAACTATTCATAAGTGTTCTTATTTTATGGCAATAGAGTTATTTGCCTAAGTTCAACAAGAGTTGGTTTTTTCTTTTATACCAGGACAGAATTAGAGATACTGGTTATTTTACCAAGGCTTTGACTGGAATGGTATATTTTCTTTTTTTTTCTATTTATTTATTTTTATTTCAGGCTCCTTTATTCCATGAATATTTACAGAACATCAACTATAGGCAAAACATTGACATAATCATTGAAGATAACATTGGGACAAATATATCGATTTTATGAGGAAACAAAAGCATTATCGATAAATCAATTATGAGATAAGTGTACTCATTACCACCACTCCT
>CAUYQV010152119.1:0-20149 GCA_963574575.1 Galagoides demidoff
CCTCCAACTCCTGGGCTCAAGCGAGTCTCCTGCCTCCGCCTCCCAAGTAGCTGGGACCACAGGCGCCCGCCACAACACCCGGCTATTTTTTGGTTGCAGCCATCATTGTTGTTTGGTGGGCCCGGGCTGGGGATTCGAACCTGCCACCTTAGGTGTACGTGGCTGGCGCCCTAGCCGATTGAGCCACAGGCGTCGAGCCAGTAAATAAGAATTTAAGATAGAGTATCGGTTTCTTTTTCAGGTATACTTTTCCAGCTCATAAATTTGATGACTTAATGAACAAATACCCAGAAAATACTACTACTGTAGGCTAGAGGCGGTGGCTCACGCCCATAATCCTGGCACTCGGGGAGGTCAAGGCAAGTGGATTGCTTGAACTCATGAGTTTGAAACCAGCCTAAGCAAAAAGGGAGACCATGTCTCTACTAAAACATAGATAAACTGAGGCAAGAAGATCACTTGAGCCTGAGTTGGAGGTTGCTGTAAGCTATGATGCCACAGCACTCTACCCAGGGTGACAACTTGAGACTGTGTCAGAAAAAAAAGAGAAAGTACTACTATACATCAGACACAGTTCCAAGTGGGAATAATAAAGTATCTATAGCTGACCTAAGAAATACAAATTCTGTAATAAAATTTTACTAAGAAACAAAGGGTGAAAACAATAGGTGAGACATTTGATACTATTAGAAAATGTAATGCAAACCCATGTATTTAGAACACCACTTCAGAGTATTAATTCCACAACTTTTGGCAAAACATATAATTTCAGCACTTTTGCACTATCATAAAGAAGAGTGCATAAGGGCAGTGCCTGTTGCTCAGTGGTTAGGGCATGGGCCCCATATATGGAGGGTGGTGGGTTCAAACCTGGCCCAGGCCAAACCTCAACAAAAAGTAGCCAGGCATTGTGGCAGGCGCCTGTAGTCCTAGCTACTCAGGAGGCTGAGGCAGAGAATCACCTAAGCCCAGGAGTTGAAGGTTGCTATGAACTGTATGATGCCACAGCACTCTACCAAGGGTTATAAAATGAGATTCTGTCTCTACAAAAAAAAAAAAAAAAAAGAGTGCATAAAATAAGCAAGGTGAAGCCAATAATAAACAAGAGCTGTGACAAAATTAAAGAACATCAGAAACATAAGCCAAAACAAATATACATGTTATGGTATTAAATTTGTATTGCCAATTTAGGGTCTGCTTTGTGGTGGTAGTGTGTCTGTGAACAAAATGTTCTTATATTGATGGCCTTTTAGTTCTTATTTACTATTTTGATAGTAAAAGAGCCAATTTTTTTCCAAGTACACTAAAAGAATAAAAAAAGTGATTCTCAATGATATCACCATTTGATTATAAATGTTAGGACTAAAATTTTTTTTGAGACAAGGTCTGCTCTGTCATCTAAGCTAAAGTGCAGTGATATCATCATAGCAACCTCAAACTCCTAGGCTTCAACAATTCTCTTCCCTCAGCCTCCAGAGTAGTTGGAATTACAGGCACACGCCACTATGCCCAGCTAATTTTTTTGCTTAATATAGAGATGGAGTCTTAAAATGTTGCCCAGGCCTCAAACTTAAAACTACTGGCCTCAAGCAAACCTCCTATCTCAGTCTCCAAAAGTGCCTGGGATTACAGGTATGAGCCACTATGCTGGACCCCAGATTAAATTTTAATGTTTGCTAACTAGAACGACTCCTCAATGCTTAACATCTGTCTTTTTTGACCACAAAGGGCCAATTCCTAAAACATTGGTCAGAATCAAAATTTGAAAATCAAGACAAGTCAAAAGGTATGCACAAAAGGGCCAATCCTAAACAATAAGCAGTGACAAATGATTAAAACCAAGGGACCAAGTTGCTAAGTTATAAGGAAGCTGCTGTTCATCTGGACCTTAGCCCAGAACACAAAAATTTGGAGGCGAAACACTGATGGTTTAAAGGGAACAAGAGTTCCAAATTTGCTGCCTCATTCTTTTATCTGCAGAAGCTTCCTCTGATACTGCCTGTTTTTACTGAAATGGCCATAACCACACTGGAAAATTCAACAGGGCTCCAAGGCTCTCAGACAGGTGGAAATCTACTGATAGAAAAACACATGAAGAATATATTGAAAGCTAACTTGGATCAGAAATTACATGTTCTTTAGAACAAACAACCCAAGAGTTTGCCAAAAGGGACAACAAAGCATTTAAAAACCTCTCAAAATCCTTTAACATAACTAAAACAGAAAACAAAATTATCTGAACTCTCCCGAGTTTATGGCCCTTCCTTTGACAAAATGCAATTTTTTTTTCCTTCCACGACTCAGTTCCCTTAAGAACCACCACCTGCCCATGTTGCATTTTTTTTCCTCAAGAAGGCATCTGCACTGCAGATCTCTGCATAAGGGGAGCTTGCCAGCCGGCTCCCACCAGCAGGCAGACGCATATACAATAGAAACTAAAGGAGGCCTGCAGCTTCCCTCCTAGTCTTTCACAGAAATGGGAAAAGGGGCTTCAACCAGCCCCTGCTTTGTCTGAATTCGCCCCCCTCCCTCCTTCTGCAGTAAACACCTCCTTTTGTTATACTGCTATCAACAACAGCCCACAGAAAACATGAAATCAAAACATGTTGATGGCTTGGCACCACTCTATTTATTATCTTCTAGAATATAAGCGACTGATTGCACGTCCCCACCCCCACGCAGTGCCAGTGAAGAGCAGGCTGTGTTGCAGATATAGCCACGGATCCATCTTGGACCATCCGCAGCTCCCTCCCAAATCTTTCCCAGAGCTATTTTCATCACGCCCCCTTCCACCTCGGAACCTAAGAAAAATCGAGCATTCGTAAAGTCTAACCTAAAACTGTAAAAGAAAGGGAGGGGGCCTACGTTGCTTCCATTAAACTTCCTCATGGGCAAGCCCCCCCCCCAAATGTTCAGATGACTATTCTATGTGTTCGATTATGTCAACATCGGTTTGCAAACCTGCTACGCAACCCTTTCACCACCATCCCCTCAAAATCTTAACGAATCATTTCTCCCACGACCCACCTGCCCCAATCCTCTCAACCTCGCTAATCCTCCACTAAATCACCCCGGTTCAGAGGAGGGCTTTTACCTCCCCGAACACAGTTCATCATATGCATCGAGCAATTCTCCGTTTTACCCCACCCTCCCGCGGGCTAGTGTTTTTCCCCACCTGCCCAGTCTCGGCGTTAACACCCACTCTCCAGACTACCTCCCCGCCCCCAACCTGTTTTCCCCACACCCCGTTATTTCCTCACAGCTTGCACCACCTTATGTTTCCCTCCCCCTTTGCCCATTTTCCAAACGCTCGTCCCTCGGGGCTGAAGCCGTCAGCAGTCCCGGGTAACTCGCCCTACCCCCGCGTCCTGATTTCCCCCCCAACTCCCGGACCCCCGCTCGACACCCCCTAGGGCGGGGGCTACCCCGCGCGTCTCACCCGCACAGGAGGAACCGCAGCTCTTCGCCCCCAGGGTGGGGCAGGCTCCTGGGCTCCCGCCGCCGCCGGGAGCGGACGGCTCGGCCCCGGAGGACGACGACGATATGGACGGGGACTGAGTGGCCGCCGACGGCTCCGCCATGGCTATGCGAGCAAGGGCTGGAGAAGGGTGAAGAGAGATATGGGGCGGAGGTGAGGGAGGGGAAATAGAATAATCAAGCAGGTAGCTCTCCCAAGTCCCCGCGCTCCGCCTGCTCCGAAGACAGACTCGGACAGACTGACTGACTCAGCCGAGCGCAGCGAGAGGGCGGGAGCGCGAGCGCGCACGCGCACAGACGCCCCGCAAGTGGGTGCCCAAGGGCACAGAAGCGCAGGGCGCAGGCGCAAGAACTGCCTTTCAGCGCTCCAGCAGGGAAGGAGGGGCAAAACTGGCCTCCCGCCGCGCCCCGCGCGCTGCCGGGGTGGGGCGCGCCCCTCTGGGACCAGACGCGAGGGGAGTGGCTGAGCACCAAGCCCCGCCCACTGCGGCTGACGCGAGGGACTGCGGGGTAGTATTTCCCTTAGAGCTCTTTACGTAAGTGTTTTGGGATGGCGGTTTATGTATTTTTAACGACAGAAATTTCTTTGTGCTTTCGTTAGGTGGAAACTTCCCCATAAATGCCAGAGTCGATGTCTTTCGGTTGATGCGTTCCCACCTGTGATTCCAATAAAAGATGAAAACCAAGCGTAGAGCAGGCCCACTCTGCAAGGTGCTTTGGGAACTTATCTGAATGTGTCGTAATATCTCCTCACCGGGAGGCAGACATGGCACGGCCCCCCATTTCGTAGGTGGAGAAACCTGCTGTGCAGAATGAAAGACTAGTCGTCATTCCAATCACGTTGCAATACAGTCGCAGAACTTGCTTCATATTCTTATCTGGTTACTGTTGCCAGGGGGTCGAACCTCCGGTCTTAAGGTTGTCTTTTCCTCGAAATAGACTCTGAGATAGAGAAGCATTGTTTGGAGGAAAAAAATACTGAGCTGCTGAAGGGAAAAAACCCAGGAGATAAGAACATCTTCGTTGTGATTATGAGGGAGGATGATAAAATGAAGTATTCAAAATTCAGAATAAGGCTAGAAGCAGCTACCCAGAGGCTGAGGGGAGAGGATCCCTTGAACCCCGGAATTAAATTCAGCCTGGACAACATAGGAGAGACCCCCGCCTCCACTCCTCCACCTCCATCTCTAAAAAAAAAAAAAAAAGATAAACAAATTCAGAATAAAGCACAAAATACATATAATTGGATTATATTCATGGCCCAAATGATGTCTTTAGCAGCATAAATACTTGAAACCAGACATCCAACTTACATTGGATTTTATTCCTTTTTTGCTTCTCCTGGGTTGGCTTGCCAAATTTAAAGCCTCCCTACATCAGGTTAAATATTTGTAAGGTACACAAATTTTTTTAAAAGGGGAGTATGTCCTGGAAATAATAAAAATCAAGACTGTAGGCTTTGTTATTGCTAAAGCAGCAATCGATGACCCAAAGCGCAATTGCAGAATCAGCAAATCCTGTAAAGATGCAACCTCATGAGGGGGAGGTTGTCAGCTAGAATGCCACAAAGTGGAAAAGCAATCTGAGATCTTCTAGAATAGGTTGTAGACTACATCTGCCCTTGTCAGTTTTTAAGGTCAGATAAAGCCTAGATGGGAAGCAGGGGCAACTCCTGGCACTTGCAACACTCTGAAAAAGGCACGGAAGAATATTTCCCAAAATAACTTCGTGGCAAATACCTTACTCTACCACTTAACAGCATCAGTTGATAATGCAGCAAACTGTCCCTTAGATGGCAAAGGGAAATAATAGCTGATCTGATGACCATGCCAGTTACCTACCCATTCTATAAATGCATATGTTTTTAAAATATCTGTATTATTAAGTGCTAAGGAAATAAATGATGCAAGGGCGGCACCCGCAGCTTACCCGGTAGGGTGCCAGCCACATACACACTGAGGCTGGTGTGTTTGAACCTGGCCCAGGCCAGCTAACATAACAATGACAACTGCAACAACAAAAAATAGCCGGACATTGTGGCAGACTACTTGGGAGGTTGAGGTAAGAGAATCGCTTGAGCCCAAGAGTTTGAGGTTGCTGCGAGATATGATGCCATGGCACTCTATCCAAGGTGACAGCTTGAGACTCTGTCTCAAAAAAAAAAAAAAGAAAGAAAGAAGAGAAATGTTGCAGGTACCTAATTCTAGTAGCACTTTTTAGAATCTGGAGACTCCAGCTGGAAAGGAAGCCCATTTCCCCAGTATTTAGAAGTAGAAAAAAGAAGTTTAAAATCAAGACATTCATGTGGTCTTGCTGGTCTCTTCAGACCTTTCAGATAATTTTTTTACATAGGAAGACTTTGTGAGTGGTCTAATTTCTGAAGCTGTCTTTCCTTTCTGCTTTCCCTTGGTGCTGTACCAGTGAACATTCCTGAGATTGATTCTGCTCTGAATGTTTGCTTACTTGTATATATGATTCATTCCATGAATGTTTACTGATCACCTGTGTGTATAACATAATCCTGGGAACTTTGGAGGGACCCCCCCCCAAATATGTTTGTCTTAATTTCAGTGAGTTAATAAGCTAGTTGGTAGACAGAACTCACATAAAGTTAAATAACACAAATTAAATAGCAACCCCAAACAACCCCAAATAACATAAAACCATAGTGTTCCTAGATGACTAGGAGTTTGGAGTTACAGGGGGTCATTAAAGGCAGGAAAGAAGTAAACACAGGGGTTGCTTTTATACATGTATACAAAAAGGTACCATTGAGGGCAGGTGAATCACACACACACACAAAATAGGACTTCTTCCCAGTCTAGCCCATGCCATGGTGCAGTTCCATGCTGATGTGTCTAGCAGAATGTACCCTAGATTTGATCCCGTCTTGCCCCTTCCCTCTGCAGGATGCCTCTGTGAACACATAGATTACACAACTATATGTGGTGGCTATAAGGCTCATAATTGTGACCGTGTGTCAGGTGTCTTGGATGTTGGTTATACCAAGTTGGCTGGATCTTGAATTGGCACAAGAGGGAAGATATGTTGGGACCAGAGTGTGGAGAAGCACTAAATAACTAAGGCTGGGTCTGAGGAATAATGGGGATTCAGTGAATGTTTCTGGGCAGGGAAAGGCTCAGATGAGATTTTTAAAGTGCTCACTTATAGAGTACCCAAATATATCTATTTCCTAGGAGTTCCATCAGATAACTTTTTTTATTTGTTTGTTCTGAGATAGCGTCTTGCTCTGTTGCTCTGGGTTGAGTGCTGGGATGTCATCACAGCTCACAGCAACGTCAAACTCCTGGGCTCAAATGAACCTCTTGCCTCAGCCTCCTTAGCAGCTGGAACTATAGGCACAGGCCACCGTGCCCAGCTAATTTTTCTAGTTTTAGTAGAGATGGTGGTGGGGGGGGGGTCACACTGTTGCTCAGGCTGGTCTTGAACTCCGGAGCTCAGGCAATCCACCTGCCTCAGCCTCCCAGCACCTGGCCTATGGCAAACTTTTGCTGCTGAGGCACTGTGCTAGGTCTCTTCTTCCTGTCTTTATAGGACTGGTGTTTATACAAATCATTTCCCACCTTGGCTTCTTTTTTTTTTCAGAGATAAAGTCCCTCTCTCTCTGTCAGGTAGGCTGGAGTGTAATGGTGTGATCATAGGCTCCAGTGATCCTCCTACCTCAGCCTGCTGAGTAGCTAGGACTGCAGGCACGTGTTACCACAGCCTGCTAAACATCTCAAGTTCTAAGCCATCCCATTACCTCATTTTTTCTTGACTTTGGAAAAGAAACTATATATTATAATTAAAAAATTTTGACTATAAGGCCAGACACGCTGGCTCATGGTGTAATCCTGACACTCTGGAAGGCTGAGGCAGGTAGATCACTTGAACTTATGAGTTCAAGACCAGCCTGAGTAAGAGTGAGACCCTATTGCTCTAAAAAAATAGCTGGGTATTAATGCGGCGGGCACCTATAGTCCCAGCTACTTGGGGAGGCTGAGATAAGAGGATTGCTTGAGCCCAAGAGTTTAAGGTTGGTGTGAGCTTAAACACCACAACACTCTACCAAAGGTGATAAAGTGAGTCTTTGTCTCAAACAAACAAACAAAAAAATTGACTACATTCACAAGTCACATATATATAAAATACACACAGATATATTGAAAAGTATATATGTACTATAAATTTTTCTTTTTTCATTCTTTTTTAAATTCCAGATTTAGGTTATATAATTTACACTTTACAGGTAAAAATTATTTTATTTTATTTTATTTTTTTGAGACAGAGCCTCAAGCTGTCACCGTGGGTAGAGTGCTGTAACAACACAGCTCACAGCAACCTCCAACTCCTGGGCTTAAGCGATTCTCTTGTCTCCGCCTTCCAAGTAGCTGGGACTACAGGCACCCGCCACAACACCCGGCTATTTTGTGGTTGCAGCCATTGTTGTTTGGCGGGCCCAAGCTGGATTTAAACCCACCAGCTCAGGTGTATGTGGCTGGCACCTTAGCTGCTTGAGCCACAGGCGCCAAGCTGACAGGTAAAAATTAGAGTTGTAGTTGTGTCCTACATCTAGGTAATGGAGTGTGCCATATATCCATGCATTGTGCCCATTGGATGGGAAGCCACTGAACGCCCTCCCCATCTTCTTGGGGTTTTTTTTTGTTTGTTTTTTTGAGACAGAGTCTCACTCTCTTGCCCTAGGGTAGACTGCTATAACATCATCATAGCTAATAGCAACCTGAAACTCTCTGGCTCAAGCAATCCTCTTGCCTGAGTAGCTGGGACTACAGGCTTGCGCCACCATGGTGAGCCAATTTTTCTTCTTCTTTATTTTATTTTTTTTTTTTTTGAGACGGAGACTCAAGCTATCCCCCTGGGTAGAGTGCTATGGCATCACAGCTCACAGCAACCTCAACTCCTGGGCTCAAGCGAGTCTCCTGCCTCAACCTCCCAAGTAGCTGGGACCACAGGCACCCGCCACAACGCCTGGCTATTTTTTTTGGTTGCAGCCATCATTGGTGTTTGGCGGCCCGGGCTGGGGATTCAAACCTGCCACCTTAGGTGTACATGGCTGGAGCCTTAGCTCATTGAGCCACAGGCGCCGAGCCCCAATTTTTCTTCTTTTTAAACTTTTTCTTTCTTTTTTTTTTTTTTTTGAGACAGAGGCTCAAGCTATCTCCCTGGGTAGAGTGCCGTGACATCACAGCTCACAGCAACCTCCAACTCCTGGGCTCAAGCGAGTCTACTGCCTCAGCCTCCCAAGTAGCTGGGACCACAGGCACCCGCCACAATGCCCAGCTATTTTTTGGTTGCAGCCGTCTTTGTTGTTTGGTGGGCCCGGGCTGGATTCGAACCTGCCACCTTAGGTGTATGTGACTGGCGCCTTAGCCACTTGAGCCACAGGCGCCGAGCCTAAACTTTTTTTTTTTTCCTTTTTGAGACGGTCTTACTCTGTGGCAGTGGGTAGGAGGGCATTGCCCACAGCAACCTCAAAGTCTTGGACTCAAGAGATCCTCTTACCTCAGCCTCCCAAGTAGCTGGGACTACAGGCTCCTGCCATAATGCTGGGTTAGTTTTTCTACTTTTTTTTTTTCTTGCAGTTTCTGGCTGGGGCTGAGTTTGAACACGCCACCTCCAGCATATGGGGCCTGTGTCCTCTTCCTTTGAGCCACAGGCGCTGCCCAGTTTTTCTACTTTTTTAGTAGAGATGGGGTCTCACTCTTGCTCAGGCTGGTCTTGAACTCCTGAGCTCAAGCAATCCACCTGCCTTAGCCTCCCAAAGTGCTAGGATTACAAGCATGAGCCACCATACCTGGTTAATTTTTCTGGTTTTTTTGGCGGGGGCTGGGTTTGAACCCGCCACCTCTGGCATATGGGGCTGGCACCCTACCTTTTTGAGCCACAGGCGCTGCCCATTTTTCTGTTTTTTAGTAGAGATGAGGTCTAAATATTGCCCAGGCTGATCTTGAACTCCTGAGTTCAAGTAATCCTGTTATCTTGACCTCCCAGAGTGCTAGGATTACAGGTGTGAGCCACCACACCAGGCCTTAAATTCTTGAATTTAATTGAGATTTTCTCTGACGTTGGTTTATGAGTATTATTCTAGTTTCAAATTGGTATGGGTATATGTGATGCTGGTTTTCCAATCTTGCAATACTTTACTTAGGAGAATGTTCTTCGGATCTATCCAGGTTGTTACAAAGGATGTAAAACATCATCTTTTTTAGGGATGAATAGTATCAGCAACCTCAGACTCTCGGGCTTAAGCGATTCTCTTGCCTCAGCTTCCTAAATAGCTGGGACTATAGGCGCCTGCCACAACACCTGGCTATTTCTTGGTTGTATTTGTCGTTGTTTGGCAGGCCTGGGCTGGATTCGAACCCGCCTGGTATACCACCCCTTATACCAGCTCCCGTATATGTGGCTGGCTCCCTAGCCGCTGAACTACAGGTGCCAAGCATCAAGTTAATTTTTGTAAGTGGTGAGAAGTGGCCGTCCAGTTTCATTCTCATGCATGTGGCTAGCCAGTTCTCCCAGCACCATTTATTAAGTAGGTATAATTTCTTCCAGTGAATTATAAAGTTTTATTTTATCACTAACCCTCCTCTTCCCCCACCACATACACACAGGATCTTCTTGGTGGCAAACAAACAAAAGTGAATATAGCAAGTCTATATCCTTATCCACTGTTTTATTTTTATTTTATTTTATTTTTGGCCAGGGCTGGGTTTGAACCCAGCACCTCTGGCTTATGGGGCTGGCACGCTACTCATTGACCATAGGTACCACCCCTTATCCACCCTTTTAACACAAATGATAACATGCTACACATAGCTATGCAGGTTGCTTCTTTTCCTTCTAGTGATCTTTCTTTTTATTTTATTTTATTTATTTATTTTTTTTGAGACAGAGCCTCACGCTGTCCCCCTGGGTAGAGTGCCGTGGCACCTCAGCTCACAGCAACCTCCAACTCCTTGGGCTCAAGCGAGTCTACTGCCTCAGCCTCCCAAGTAGCTGGGACCACAGGCGCCCGCCACAACGCCCGGCCATTTTTTGGTTGCAGCCGTCATTGTTATTTGGCGGGCCCGGGCTCGATTCAAACCTGCCACCTTGGGTGTACGTGGCTGACGCCTTAGCCACTTGAGCCACAGGCGCTGAGCCTAGTGATCTTTCTTAAAATGTTAGATAGCTGCACTGTTCCCTAGAATACCAATAAGGAAGCAGCTGATATCTAAAGCTTTTACTCAGTTAACATGTTAAGGGCTTAATATTCAACTTTGTAACAACTTATGAAGTGGGATTGATTATTTTTTTTCATAAACAAAGACACCAGATCATTACCCCATTTTACACACAAGCCAAGTACAGACATTTAAGTGGTGCTTAGGGACACAGTATTCCAACCTGTCCTTTCCAAGTTGCTTAAACACCAATCCTCCAACATAGATGGCAGAAGGCTCAAGTGTGTCACTGTACAGCCACAGTGAGTAATATTTACCCTCAAGACCCAGTGTCTGGAAGACAGGAATGTGTCTTATGCAGCATTACTGCCTATCACAGTACCTGGCACCTAACAAATGCCCTATTTTTAGAAAGCTTTTAAATCTGAGTCATGGTGAATGTCATTGCAGAAAACAATTTTGCTATTTTTGTGCTTCGTAAACTACTTATCTTGAATACTTATAACTTTGTTTTGCTTTTCCAGAATGAATATGATGATTACCAATTTTTGAGCACTAACTACGCAGTCATTATTGCCAAACGCATCTCATTTAATTTACAACTCTGTTTGGAATAATTTTGCAGTTGATGAAATGTCCTCAGAGAGGTTAAGTAACTCACCCAAGATTACACAGTTAATGAACATTAGAACCAAAACTCAGAGCCTGGTCAATGTGACTCCGAAGCAGTGGTCTTACATGTTCAAACCAGTCTACATGTCACCTCCTTCTGGAAAACCTCAAGAAAACTTCAACCTTTCGTCATACTATGTGACTTAATTCAGAGATGGCTGAAGTATCACCAATATTTATCATTTTGAATGTCTGTTTAATGACCCTGGATATCTGAAGAGGAAATAACAAAACATGTTTCTTGGCTCCTACGGCTCAAGCGGCTAAGGCACCAGCCACATACATCTGAGCTGGCGAGTTTGAATCCAGCCTGGGCCGGCCAAACAACAATGACGGCTGCAACCAAAAAATAGCCAGGCGTTGGGGGGGGGGGGCGCGCATGTGGTCCCAGCTCTACTTGGGAGGTAGAGGCAAGAGAATCGGAGTTGGAGGTTGCTATGAGCTGTGATGCCACAGCACTCTACCCAGGGCGACAGCTTGAGGCTCTGTCTCTCCCAAAAAAAAAAAAAACACGTTTCTCATTGTATTGCTTTCTAAGCTGTGACTAATCCTAAAGTCCACCTATGATTTGTACTGTGTACAAATGCTAAAAGCTTCTCCAAGGTATAGGGAAGGCTGATGTGCTAAGAGTGACCTTGATGATGTTATATTGTCACTTCTCGACAGGATTTATTTCTGTGGATTTTTATCAAGAGCCCTTAAAATAGAACAGGGTATTTCATTCAATAGGTTAAAATTAGATATAACTTTATAATGAAATAACCAAAGTGAGTGATGTTAGGTGTAATGTGTGTGTTCTTCATTCATTTATTCAATAGCTAAGAGTCTCTACCATCTGCCAGCACTGTTTGAGGCACTGGAGATCAAATAGTGAACAAAATAGACAAAAATTCCTATCTGTTTGGAACTTAGATTCTAGTGGGAAGAGACAAACAAAACAAAAAGTAAAGCCTGTTAGGTATCAAAAGTCTTATATAGAAAAGTAATGCAGGGAAGGGGATTTAAGACTGCTAGGATGTGTGTGCAATTTTAAATCCTTACACAGCTTCTTGTAATTGTGACAAGTAATTGGCCTCTAGCCTCTACTTTCTTTTTCTTTTTTTTTTTTTTTTTTTTTTTTGAGGCAGAGTCTCAAGCCGTCGCCCTAAATAGACTGTTGTGATGTCATAGCTCACAGCAATCTCCAACTATTAGGCTCAAGTGATCTTCTTGCCTCAGTCTTTTTTTTTGAGACAGAGTCTCAAGCTGTTGCCCTGGATACAGTGCCCTGGTGTCACAGCTCACAGCAAACTCAAACTCTTGGGCTTTAGTGATTGTCTTGCCTCAGCCTCCCAAGTAGCTGAGACTGCAGGCACTTGCCACAATGCCCGGCTATTTTGTTTGTTGCAGTTGTCATTGTTGTTTTAGCTGGCTGGGACTGGGCTCGAACTCGCCATCTTCTGTGTATGGCCAGTGCCCTACCCACTGAGCCTACAGGCACTGCCCAGTCTTTCTAGTTTTAGTAGAGGCGGGGTGGGGGGTGGTGTCTGGCTTTTTTTTTTTTTTTTAAGTGCGCTCAGGCTGGTCTCCAACTTGTGAACTCAAGCATTCCACCAGCCTCCGGTGCTTGGAGTACAGGCGTGAGCCACTGCACCTGGCCTCTCCTTTCTTGTTCTGAGCATTCCACATAATGTCCCAGGTTTGTCATATCCTGGAGGTTCTGCCTTCTGTACACCCAGCGTGAAACTCCAATAACCACTTGTGGATGTTTCACTTCTAGTTTCTTGCTGGTCTAAGATGGCCGGGATTAGATCTAAAGCCTATGGGAGAGTATTCAAACAATCTTGAGAGTCTGGAGAGAAATCAGAATAGGCAGAGGAAAAGAAATAAAAACAGATCTCTTTAGGTAGGATTAGCTAGAATTATTTTTACCTTTTCACCTCTGTCCTCATCATTCTCAAGTAGAAAATAGCTCAGGGTTTGGCAGGACCCAGAGGTGGGTGGAAGAAGATTCTGGATAATCTATTTCCATAAGAAACAGAAAGAAGAGTGGAATAATTTGTTGAATGGATGAGTCAATCAATGGTGATGCCAGGAGGTGGTGATGGTGTAGGAAAGGACGCTTTAACTCCCATAAGCTCCAACAGCTACTTATCCCCAAGACACCTACCCTCATCCCAACAAATCCAGAGGCCAATATTCACTGTGGCAAGTAACATTTTACCCAATCACAGGTAAAGTGCAAATAAAAGCATTTTCAGAGACCTTTGTTTTCTATTGATCTACCATACAGTTTGAGTAAAAGTGTTTGTGAAAGCAGCTTCCAAACAAGTTTCTATAAACCTGAGGTTTGCAAAAGATGGCTAAGGGTTAGGCTGGACAAAGCAGTGAAAGAGGTCTCTCGGCAAGTTCTCATGTTAGTTACTTGAGCGGTAATAGTCGCCAACAGGCTGCCTGGCCAGATACAGGAATATGGGCTGACATTGCTGGTGTTAGTGTCGTGATAATGAAGTCACGACGACCTCTCCTTGTGAAGTCAACATCATTTAAAACCCAGTGACGTTCGCGTCACCCATGGTGAGGCCTCTCTCTGCCGCAGATGCGTGGCCTCAGCCCGCGCTGACCACCGAAAGCGTCCCAAACGCGGCGGGTAGATATTCCCCGCCAGTCACCCCCAGGCTTCCGCCCGGGGCCTGGTCTCCACGCTGGGCGCCGGGCGGGGCTCCCTGCTGGACCAGGGTCGTCCCGCCCTCAACGCACGGCCTGCCGGGAGTTGTAGTTCACGCGGCGGAGAGCCGCACCAAGCCCCGCCTTCTTCCTGCCCGCTTCCTCTCCGCCCCGGATGAGTGCGCAGAAAAGGGACCGCTGGCCGGGACCCAGGGAGCGGAGGGACTACAATTCCCAACGGATGTAGCAACGGGCGCCCTGCCACAGGTAGCCGAAGCTCTGTGCGCACGCGCACACGCGCCGGGCGGTGGCGGGATTTCGCCGCGTGCGCTTTCCCGCCCCGGCGCGCCCTGCCTCGCCACGCCTCGGGCGGCGCGTAGTGTCTCGCCTGCACGCCCTGCGCTCGCTCACTCGCGTTTCCGCGCGTCCCTCCCTTTCCCCAGTTTCTTTTGGAGCCCAGGCCCCGCCCGTTTCCCGCCTCCTGGGCCTGGTTCGTTCCTGCCCTACTACGCCCCTCTCTTCTGCGCCCCTGCTGCTTCTTGCTGGAGGCGGAGGTCCATGTTGTCCCCTCAGCGAGTGGTAGCGGCTGCCTCGAGAGGAGCAGGTGAGGCTCCCAACTTCCCCAGACCACTACGTGGTTGCCCCCTTCGCTCCCCCTGTTATTGCTCCGAGGCGACCGCCCGCCATCGCCGCCGCCCTTCCTTGTCTCGGGGCTGGGACCGAGCGTCTCTTACTGGGGTCCCTTGGCTCGCGAATTCGGGGTTAGGGGCTTCTCGCGGGGCCCGGGCTGTCAGACGCGGGCGACGCCCAGGGAAGGCGTCCAGCGCTTTTCTGGGCTGCCGTCGTCCCGAGGCGCTCCCTGCGCTCGTCCCGGGCGGCCTCGAGCGCCGCTGGCCCCCGGCGGCGCGGTCCCCAGCTTCGGCCGGGGCGGCACCGCCCTAGGCAGGGCTGGCCACCGGGGGCTGCTGCTCCTCCGGGCCTGGCCGCTCGGCACGCCCTTGGGCCGAGACCTTGGGGCCCGAGAGGCTCTGGCCGTGTTAACGGACCCGCGGCGGGAGGGCAGATGCTTTATTGACTGGCTAGAGGGCTGCGAAAGTCCTTAGAGTTGGGAGTTTTATTTTCGTCTTGACGATCTTGAGGCACTACAAGTATTAGGTGGTTTTCATCCCACACTTACTTCCGTCAGGGAAATAAAAATAATTGTCCTAAATTGGTTTTTAGTACTTTGGGTACGATGCGTTGTTTTTGTTTTTGTTTTTTTTTTTTGCTTTCCTGAAGGTGTAAAACATAGTCAAAGTATTAAGTGAAAATCGAATAGGGAGTCACCGTAAGTTCACGAATACAATTTTGGCTGTCACTTAACCTGGCTTCATTGTTTAACGTGTGCACTGTTGAAATTACCAAAAGTTTCACTTGCGAAATCTGAGCAATAGGAACAGGACAGTGCTTGAAGAATCTTTTAATAGATAAATCTCAGTCTTCGAATTTGAATATGAGGGAGTGGAATGTTTTATGAAATTAGAAGAAAAGCGATCTGAAAAGGTGTGATTTCACATTTTGGCTTACTTTCGGAAAAGCAGATTTGAGAAGCAAAACCTACGGAGTTCTAATCTGTGTTAAGTATTCGGCATTGGAGATGATGTACTGAAATTCAAATTGATGCTTTTTTCAATTCCTACGGAAACTAGTTTATATTCTAGAAATTCCTGATGCTGCTTTAACTCTTGTAAAGGAAACAATTGGTAAAATGAAGCGTCACACTAGTCCAGCACGTCGTTTTATTAGCTGTAGTTTACTGTCTCATGGTCTTGATGGGATTGGGGATAAATGTGATGATGTGTGCTAGCATAATTTTTTAGTTTTTACTGAGTAGGGCTTATTTAGAACAGGTTTAAAAATTGGTTTTCTGTGGTGTATGCATGCTTTTTTTTTTCTTTTCTTTTTTTTTTTTTTTGAGACAGAGCCTCAAGCTGTCACCCTAGCATCACAGCTCACAGCAACCTCCAACTCCTGGGTTCCTGCCTCGGCCTCCCAAGTAGCTGGGACTACAGGCACCAGCCACAACACCTGGCTATTTTTTTTGGTTGCAGCCATCGTTGTTTGGCAGGCCCAGGCTGGATTCAAACCCACTAGCTCAGGTGTATGTGGCTGGCACCTTAGCGGCTTTAGCCACAGGCGCCGAGTCATAAACCAAAAATTGTAACGAAGTCCTCTCTACTTCCCTGACTCCCAAAAGTAGTCATTATTAGCATCTTGATCCCATATTCTTTTAAGATTTCCCTGAAGTATTTTAGGGCTAGATGTGTGTGAACTTATGTGAGAATTGGTTTAGGATTTACCTGTAATGACTGGCATGCCTATTACAGTTTTTTTTTTGTTTATTTATTTTTGAGACAGAATCTCACTTTATTGCCCTGATAGAGTGCTGTGATGTCATAGCTCACAGCAGCCTTCAACTCTTGGGTTCATTCTCTTGCCTCAGCCTCCCGAGTAGCTGGGACTACAGGTGCCCACCACAATGCCAGGCTATTTTTAGAGATGAGAGTCTTGCTCTTGCTCAGGCTGGTCTCAAACCGGTGGGCTCAGGCAATCCACCCACCTTGGCCTCCCAGAGTGCTAGGATTATAGGTTTGAGCCACCGTGCCTGGCCTCTTGTTAACAGTTTTTTATGGATTTATATTTCATACTGAGAAAGCATTCAAATAACATAACTACACTTTAAGTTTGTCTGAATTTTAAAACATTTTCTGAGTTACCTTTGAGATTCTAGGAACATATCTAAAAAACATCAAGGGAAAAAGTGAAGGAAACGCTTTAATTTAAAAGAAAAAAAAAATTGGCTCGGCACCTGTGGCTCAAGTGGCTAAGGTGCCAAGGCGCCAGCCACATACACCTAAGGGAGCGGGTTTGAATCCAGCCCAGGCTGGCCAAAAACAACAATGAGGGCTGCAACCAAAAAATAGCCAGGCATTGTGGCTGTCACCTGTGGTCCCAGCTTCTTGGGAGTCTGAGGCAGGAGACTCGCTTAAGCCCAGGAGTTGGAGGTTGCTGTGAGCTGTGATGTCACAGCACTCTACCCAGGGGGATAGCTTGAGGCTCTGTCTCAAAAAAAAAAAAATCTGGGCCAGGTGCAGTGGCTCAGGCCTGTAACCCCAGCGCTCTGGGAAGCTGAGGCAGGTGGATTGCCTGAGCTCACTGCTGATTTGAGACTAGCCAGAGCCAGAAAGAGACCCCATTCTAAAAATAGCCAGGCATTGCAGCAGGCACCTGTAGTCTCAGCTTTTCAGGAGGCTGAGGCAAGAGGATCCCTTGAGCGCAAGAGTTAGAGGTTGCTGTCAGCTGTGGCCCCATTGCACTCCACCTAGGGCAACAAAGTGATTCTGTCTCCATAAATAATCTTTCAGGGGCAGTGCCTTTGGCTCAGTGGGCAGGGGGCCAGCCCCATATACTGAGGGTTGTGGGTTCAAACCCCGCCCCAGCCAAACTGCAACAAAAAATAGCGGGGCATTGTGGCGGGTGCCTGTAGTCCCAGCTACGGGAGGCTGAGGCAGGAGAATTGCCTAGGCCAACCAGGTTGAAGGTTGCTGTGAGCTGTGTGATGCCACAACACTCTACCAAGGGCAATAAAGTGAGACTCTACAAAAAAAAAAAACCAAAAAAACTTTCAGTTGCCTTGGAGCTGTAGTTCTTAGTCCTGCTGCATATTTGAATTTTTTTTTTTTTAAGAGAGTCTCACTTTGTCACCCTTGGTAGAGGGCTATAGAATCACAGCTCATAGCAACCTCCAGCTCTTGGGCTTAGGCGATTCTCTTGCCTCCCCAAGTAGCTCAGACTGTAGGCACCTGCTACACACCTGCTATTTTTTGTTGCAGTTTGACCTGGGCTGGATTTGAACCTGCCACTCTTGGTATATGAGACCGGCGCCCTACTCACTGAGCCATAGTCACTCCACTATTTGAATTTTTTTTTCTTTTTTTGTAGAGACAGTTTCACTTTATCACCCTCGGTAGAGTGCTGTGGCATCACACAGCTCACAGCAACCTCCAACTCCTGGGTTTAGGCAATTCCCTTGCCTCAGCCTCCCAAGTAGCTGGGACTACAGGTGCCCACCACAACGCCCAGCTTTTTTTGTTGCAGTTCGGCCCAGGCCCGGTTTGAACCTGCCCCCCTCAGTATATGGAACCGCTGCCCTACCCACTGAACCACAGGTGCCGCCCTATTCTAATCATTTTTAGAGGTGGATTTTACTATGTTGTCCAGGCTGAATTTGAACTCTTGGGTTCAGGTGGTCCTCCCATCCTCAGGTATTACAGGCACTCCTCATGGGGCCCAATTACCCAGATACTTTAAAAACATGCGTAAGGGCGATGCCTGTAGCTGAGTGGGTAGGGCACTGGCTATATACACCTCAGTTGGCAGGTTCAAGCCTAGCCCAGGCCAGCTAAAAAACCTTGACAACTGCAATAAAATAGCCGGGTGTTGTGGTGGATGTCTATAGTCCCAGCTACTTGGGAGGCTGAGGCAAAAGAATCGCTTAAGCCCTAGAGTTGCTGTGAGCTGTGATGCCTAAGCACTCTATAGGGCGACACTCTATGAGGGCAACATAGTGAGACTCTGTCTCAAAAAAAAAAAAAACCCAAATCAAAAAACCTGCATAAGGTCGGATCTGTCTCAGAGATTCTGATTTAATTCAGGAAACAGTTAAAATTTTCCAGTAATTCTATTTTGCATAATAGTGTATAATCGAATTTCCCTAAAAGGAAAAAAATGTTTTAACATTCAGCATTCTCTTGCTAAGGCACAAAGATTTTCTACAACAGAGAACTTGGAAAAAAGCTTTCTCTTTAAACCCTTCAAATTACTTAGAATATTAATTTACACCAGTATTCTGGTTAGTTGAGTCTTACTAATATTTTCACTGAAACAACCGTAAACATAGGTGTATCTACTAGTACAATCAATGCCTAAGACAAAATAAAGTATATAAAAGCACCTGCCCCAGGCTGGGCGCGGTGGCTCATGCCTGTAATTCTAGCACTCTGGTAGACCAAGTCTGGTGGATTGCCTGACCTTATAGGTTGAAGACCAGCCTGAGTAAGAGCAAGACCCTGCCTCTAAAAATAGCTGGGCATTGTGGCAGGTGCCAATAGTCCCAGCTACTTGGGAGATTGAGGTGAGAGAATCACTGAGTTTGAGGTTGTTGTGAGCTGTGATGCCATGGCACTCTACCGAGGGTGACAAAGTGAGACTCTCTCAAAAAAAAAAAAAAAAATTCACAGCCGGGTGTGATGGCTCATGCCTGTAATCCCCGCACTTGGGAGGTTGAGGCGCTGAGGCTGGTAGATTACCTGAGCTCATAGGTTCAAGACCAGCCTGAGCCAGAGCAAGACCCTGCCTCCAAATGTAGCTGAGTGTTGTGGTGTAAGCCTGTATGTAGTCCCAGCTACTTGGGGGGCTGAAGAAAGAGAATCGCTTCAGCCCAGGAGTTTGAGGTTGCTGTGAGCTAAGATGTCATGGCACTCTACCAAAGGTGACCAAGTAAGACTCTGTCTCCCCCTCAGAAAAAAAAAAAATTCAGGAGGCGCCTGTCACTCAGAGGAGTAAGGTGCTGGCCCCATGTGCCAGAGGTGGTGGGTTCAAACCCAGCCCTGGCCAAAAACTGCAAAAACTGCCCAAGAAAATAAAATTCAAATTAATATGATTAAACAAACAAACAAAAAAGCATCCACCCCACACCACCAAATTTAGTCTCACATGAGACAATATGTTTTCTCTGGCTTTGTCTGAAAATTAAGAATTTTAAAGATTGTTAGCAAAAACTAGGCATGAAAATTGTATATCTCTGTTTTGGGGTGTATTTCTCTTGTCCTTTAGAGAATGCGATGTATCAGGAGACTGGAAAACTCAGGTCATAACTTTACCCTGAGTCATGCAGTCTATTCAGGGAAGTTTTTCTGTAACTGGTTACATTGCTTTTGACACTTTCAGATAGTAAAAATGCACCAAGGATGGCTCTACCTTAGTGATTGATTCTTTTTTTTTTTTTTTTTTTGAGATGGAGCCTCAAGCTATCCCCCTGGGTAGAGTGCCATGGCATCACAGCTCATAGCAACCTCCAACTCCTGGGCTCAAGCGAGTCTCCTGCCTCAGCCTCCCAAGTAGCTGGGACC
>CAUYQV010152120.1:0-26075 GCA_963574575.1 Galagoides demidoff
ATGAAGAGGAAAGTTGCAAGTCAATCTTGCAAGTTATTATCTCCATGTTTTAGCTATGAAACGCAATTTCTAAATAACTCAAATTCTGCATACTATAAATGATGAAAGAGTGGGCATACAGAACTATTTAGATATACTGACCCATCAATAATGACATTTTTCTGCAGCATAAGGCTTCTGCATTTTGGTCACATAACCATTCCTCTCTAGATTATTGGAGTAGCTTCTCAGCTGGTTTGCCTTTTCTTGGCCTCTCCCTTCCATACTTCATTTTACACATGACTTCCACAGTCTTAAGCATTAATTAGACCATGGCACTCTTTTACCCCGCATCTTTCTATGATACACTAGTGTCAAAGAAAAATACTTCCTTCCAAGTAGGCTGCTCTTTCTTAAAGACTTGTCCACATTCTACTTTCTCTGTGATGCCTTCCTTGTCCTCAACTGCTCATAGTGACATGTTCTTAGGACCTATGGTTCAGTCCAACCCCTTGATAATTAGTTATGCTATCGCCTTAAATTGCAATTCAGTAACAGATGGAAAAATGTTTTTTGTTAACTGTAACATACTTTATATGTTATTTTGATTATCATTTTCCTTAGTATTTTTCATACTGTCTTATATAAAATATTTTATACATCATAAGTAGTCATTAAATATGAGACATTAATTACCATACATGACCTGTAATACTGAGTAGATTGTTCTGATAACATCACGATTATGATGACGATGTTGATGAGGGTGATAAAAAGAGAAAAAGAAAACATGTAACAAATATGAATTAACTGTTGACTATAACACCAACATAATCAGAAAGTTCTTGTTGGTCGTTCCCCACTTGCTATTTTGGAGCTTCTTCCTATTTTCCTCCCTTACTCGATGTCTTCATCTTATTTTAGTAGATGAGTTATCTCTGCAAATTCCCTAACCTAACTTGTTTGGAGGAAAAGCATGGCTTCTTATCTCACTGCCCATATCCTTATCAAAATACATTCAACCTTTTTTTAGTTCTTGACAGTGAGAGTTCATTGCTATCTGTGCTTTTCTCTGCTTACCTGTATAAGATTTAATGAAAAAAGTTCTGAAAAAAATTGCCTGATTCAACTTCTCAAAAATACTGAGAGAAGGAGAAGGGCTTCCTACACGTTGTTTGCTCACTTACCTTCTGAGTCAGTTTTCATTGATTTTATTCAAAAACTTTTGCTTAAATTACAATAGAACTGTAAAGAATAGAAAAAATGTTATAAATAATTAACTTCTATAGAAACTTTTGCCAAAATGTTTTTAAAGGGATTTTTTTCTAAATTTCTGTACTTAAGCACATTTTATATAATAATAACTCCAGATCACATACATTCACATATATTAGATTGAAGGCTTTCAAAATAATTTTATGAAGTTGCAGATCCAACATATTATATAGATAAAAAATAATATACCACTCTAATTTATTGCCTATATATACACATACAAACATTTATAAAGTAAATATGTTTAAATTTTTAAAGTAATTCAGAATAACTAGGTTGAAAGGACAAGAATGGAGGAAACTCTATTCATATAACATGAATGAGTTAAGAGGGCGAAAAACTCAATAGAGGTTAAAAGAAAAAAAATTTTAATGTATCATAATTTCTGCCCAAGAATGAAACCAAAACATAGGAAATCTTAGTAACTTTAGAAAAAGTAGCTATTTTTTTTTATTATGGTTAAAAACTAACAACCAACTTGATGTTAATGGGAAAAACATTAAAAGCTCTTAAGAATAAATTTAGGTGAGAGGTACAAATGCATTTCAATCTTCTACATGTGACTATCCAAATTTCACAGAATCATTTATTAAATAGGGATTATTTTCCCCAGTATATGTTATTTTCTGCTTTCCCAATAATTGGATAGCAATATGAAGATGGTTTTATATCTAGGTTTTCTGTTCTGACCCATTGGTCTGGGTCTCTGTTCTTATGCTAATACCATGCTGTTTTGATTACTATAGCTTTGTAGTGTAGTTTGAAGTTCAATAAAGAAATGCCTCTTAATTTGTCCTTTTCCCTTAAGATGTCTTTGGCTATTTGGGCTCTTTTCTAGCTCCATACAAAGCATAGAATTATATTTTCTAGGTGGGCAAAAAATGTCATTGGTATTTAATGGGGATTGCATTATATCTGTACATCATTTGAGGTAGTATGGACATTTTATCAATATTGGTTCTATGGATCCACGAGCATGATATAGTTTTTCATTTGTTTATATCCTCTGGATTTCCTTTCTCAGTTTTGTAGTTCTCCCTACAGAGCTCTTTCACCTCCTTGGACCCTGTAAAAATCTCTCACCTCTTTGGTTAAATATGACTGTTGGTGGTATATAGGAATGCTATTGATTTATGAATATTAATTTTATAATCTGAAACTCCACTAAATTTGTTTATCAATTCCAGGAGTCTCCTGTGCACTCCAGTGTTTACTGCAGTACAGTTCATGATTGCAAAGATGTGGAATCAATCCAAGTGCCCATCAGCACAAGTGGATTAATAAAATGTGGCATATGCATACCATGGAGTACTACTCAGCCTTTAAAACAAATGAACAACCCGGATGGAACTGGAGACCACTGGACTAAGTGAAGTATCACGAGAATCAAATAAGAAATACTACATGTACTCACTATTAAACTGGGATTAATCAATCTCTACCCATGTGCATGTTTGGTAGTAAAATTCAACAGACAGCAAGTGAGTGGGAGGGCACAGGAGTGGAGAGGTCAATTCATCCCTACTGAGTATAATGCATACTAGTTGAGTGACGGGCACATGTATAACTTTGACTGAAATTGTACAAAAGCAACTTACATAATCAAAACTTATATCCCGCCATAATACTCTGAAGTTTAAAAAAGAATAAATTGAGGAATAAGATTAAATATTGAAATTTTAGATATTTTAGTCAGCTGCTAACTATAAAACATAAAGAATGACTATAGATACTGAGAAGAAAAAACAATTATAATAATTTATAATATAAAACTATCTAGAATATCTTAAAAATTTAGCTGAAAATTCTTAGAAATGATAAGATAGATTGGCAAACTGGCAACACATATCATAATTGCAAACAGAAACCTTTATTGTATAGGAATATTATGTAGTTAAATGTATGCAAATATTCTACTCATAAGAGAAACAAAAATATAAACATAAGGCAAAACATCAACAATAAATATACAGAACCTAAAAGAAAAAAATTTGATAAAAATTTACAAAGGGAAATAAATGAAGATGTCAAGAAAAGGATAGAAGGAGTAATATAAAAATTTCATTGGGCAATAATTTAAATTTTAATCCAAATTTCAGCCCTAGCATTTTAGTACATGTGAAAATTATCATTTATCAGATTCTAAATTATATTTGTGTATTTGGAGAAGAAAATGGTTATGAATAAGCCAGATATAACCTCTTTTTTCTTTTTTTCTTTTTTCTTCTTGAGAAGAAGTCTTTCTCTCTCTCTCAGGCTGGAATGCAGTGGCATTGTCATAGCTGACTGCAACCTACAGCCCCAAATTCCTGGGCTCAAGCAAATCCTGCCGCAGCCTCCCAAGTTCCTGGGACTATAAGCATAAGCCACGTTACATAGCCCAGAAACATTTTTTTTTTTAAGAAAGACTAAGAAGAGAATATATGCCATATTGGATAATAAACTGTACTGTAAATGTACAATATCAGTTATATTTATATAAATATCTTATTTCTTGTAACAACTGAGAAAAACTCTTAGAAATGGATGGAAAAAGGCATGTTAAGGAAATGATGTCGGAAAAAACACTGGCACCTCCTAAATCTATTGAAATTTTACAAAATAATGAACATGACAATAAAAACTCTTCCTCTTAATAAAAATGAAAAAAAGCCAAACAAAAAAATTCAAAACTAATGCTATTGTAGAAAAATTGTTTTATTAACATTTTTAAAAGGCAAAGACTAAATTGAAAATACTCAGTTTGGGTAAAAGTGGGATGAAATGGGTAGTTTCATGCACTTTGAAAGTATTTTAAATGAAATAGTTGCACCGTTTCATTCATGAACTCAATTCTAGAAATATCCCCAAGAACACTGCCAAAAATTTCATCAAGAATTTATATTTCAGTCAACCCACATAATGGGAGAAAATATTCAGAAACTATAATCTATTTAAAGGCTAATATCCAAAATTTACAAAGAACTCAAACAAATCTGCAAGAGAACAACAACCCCATTAAAAAGCAGGCAAAAAACATGAATAGAAGCTTTTCAAAAAAAGAAAGACAAATAGCCTACAAACATTAAAAAACGCCTGTGTCACTAATCATCAGCAGAATGCAAATTAAAACCCCAGAGAGATGTCCTACCCCTGTCGGAATGACTTTTATTAAAATGTCCAAAACCAGTAGATGCCGGCATGGCACGGATGCAGTGATAAAAGAACACTTATACACTGTCGGTGGGATTGCAAATTAGTACAACGCTGTGGAAAACAGTACAGAGATTTCTCAAAGAACGAAAAGTAGAGCTACCGTTTATTCCAGCATTCCCACCAGTGGGTAGTTACTCAAAGGAAAGGATGTCACGGTATCAAAAAGACACCTCCACTCCCAATACTTACTGCAGCATAATTCACAATTGCAAAGATCTTCAATCAACCTACGTGACCACCAATCTGTGAGTGAATTAACAAAATGCGATGTACACAGCATGGAGTACTACTCAGATATTAAAAAGAAACACATTCATATCTTTTGCAGCAATTAGATGGAACAGGAGATCTTTTCCTAAGGGAAATATCTTAAGAATAGAAAAGCAAACAGCACCAGTACACTCTAATAATTTGGAACTAATTAATGGGCACCAAAAGAAGTCAAAATTGTTAGAAATTGAGAAGTGGAAAAAGTAGAAGGGAAAAGGGGTAAAAACATACCTAACGGATACAATGCAGGTGATAGGTGCACTTACAGTCCTGACTATGGCTTTATAAAAGGTATCAGCCTAGAAAGTAGAAAGGAAAAGGGGGGGAGGGGAAGGGGGAGGCCAGGAGAGGAAGGGTATCTGGGGGGAACCTCACCTCTTGTGCATAATGCAATGATACATTACAAAACTACTATGAAAAGAGTATAGGGGCGGCACCTGCGGCTCAGGGAATATGGTGCCCGCCCCATACACAGAGGGAGGCAGGTTCAAACCTGGCCCTGGCCAAAATGCAACAACAACAACAACCAAAAAAAAAAGAATATAATTGTGATGCTTGTGTTAATCAGTGCAATGTAAGCATTTCACATTGTATATCAAATCAGTACACTGAACCCCATAAATGCATCAGTGTACACAGTTACGATTTAATAAAAAAAAAGAATTTTAAAAAAGCTATCCATGTAACAGAAACATTCATGCACTCTTAATTTCTTGAAAAAAAATTTAAAGTATATAATAATGTATAACCTAAACAAAGTATTATGTGAACATTAAAAATGATCAGGAATATCTAAAAACTTTCATTTTTTTCTCTGGAGCCCTTTATAAAAGTGAGGTGACGGAAACAATCTTAATGCTTATGAAGATGGGAATAAATAAAATTCATCCACAAAGTGGAGATTTTATGTGTGGGGCCATTAGAAATTATGTTCAGGAATATTCCAATTCCACACATTCACTTATTTCAAAGTATACCCTAACTTATTTAATTACAGTCACTTTGTCATACTATCAAATACTATTCATTCTACCCAAGTATTTTTTTGCATGTTATTTACATCAACATGGAGGGTGTCCTAAAAGTTGTTCCTAAAGTCACCATGTGACTTACGAAAATGGGAAAATAGAGTAAATGTACCTTTATTTTTAAAATATTCATTATAAAATTTCATAAAATGTTTACAAAAGGTTCCTTATTTGTTGGCCACCACTCTGAAAATTTTACAAAATATTCTCTACATGTTGGGCATCCCTTTGGTTTTTTTTAAATCATAAGAATGTATGTAAGGTATATAAACTAAACTAGTAATACTCGTTCTGGGTACTGAAATGACAGATATTCTCAAATCTTTTTTTTTTTTTGTATTTTCCCATGTATTTACTGTAATTAATTCATATCACTGTTTGTGTGAGTATATAAATAAAAGATAAGTTAAACCCCAAAGTGCCATTACTTTATGTGAATCTGCTGGCCATCTTTATTTACACTGGCTGAAACTTGGTTTTTTGTTGTTGCTGTTTTGGGTTTTTTTGAGACAGAGTCTCATCATGTTGCCCTCAGTAGAGTGTCATGGTGTTACAGCTCACAGCAACCTCAAACTCTTGGGCTTAAGTGATTCTCTTACCTCAGCCTTCCAAGTAGCTGGGACTACAGGCTCCCACCACAACACCCGGCTATTTTTTGGCTGTAGTTGTCATTGTTGTTCCAACCAGACAGCTGGCTCTGGTGTATGTGGCTGGCGCCCTAGCTGCTGAGCTACAGGCTCCGAGCCTGGCTGAAGCTTATTATGCCTGGCCTAATTCAAGTACATTTAGGGAACAGGAATTCCACAAGAAAGTTATTACCTCTTTTGAATTAAGAACATACAAAATTTTAAATGTTATTAACTAAATTTAAATATACTCAAAAATATAATCATCATTTGATCTCTTTTAGCAAAATATCTCCTCTTTGCCTATTTCATTAATATAATTAAATTTATTTTAAAATGAACAATTAGAATATTTTCTCTTGTTTTTATAGTCTAGATCAAGAACTTAATAAGAATTTGAGAGGCAGTGCCTGTGGCACAAGGAGTAGGGCACCGGCCCCCTATACCAGAGGTAGCAGGTTCAAACCCAGCCTCCAGCCAAAAACTGCAAAAAAAAAAAAAAATTTGATAGTAATTTCAATTATATAACTCTTACGGATATAACAGTTTAACAAAATTATTAGTGAGTCTCATTTGGTGAAATCTTACTTCTTATCTACCCGAACACCTTAGCTTCAGAACACACTTTCTCTGGGCAGACCATTCTGCTTCTGCTCCTTTCTCCTCTCTCCTGGGAAGGGGAAGGTCTTTGGAATTTCTTTACAGAAGAAACTGCAGGATGTATCTTGAAAAAACAATTTTTGTTTTTACAAATGTGTGTTTATTTGATGGGTTAATTAACAGGACAAAGAGAGACAGACACTCCACAAACTTGAGTTCTTGGCCTAAGGAAGTTAGAAAAAGGGCAGAATTGTCAAGTGTTTAATTAGTTCCCCCTGTTTTCTCAAGCGTGGGCGGGGGGAATGAAAGTTATAGACTACTGCCCCAGTATATAACCACTGATACTAGACCGTGGTTACAAATGCTAATTCTGTTCACTCTAGTTCCACGGGACGGAATGAGGTGGTAAAATGTTTATATGGGCTAGTAAATAGCCCTTGTAGTATTCCTGCTTTAATCCCAAAGTCTCTGCGGTCAAGTATCATGTGTTCTGTTGGTTCTGGATAGTACCTCATATAAAGTAAGCATTTATTAATGAGACTGTTATTTTAATACACGTGAAATTTGAAATGCCCATAAAGTCAGATACCACTTTTGTGTGGCATTACCCTTGTCGTTTCCTAAATAGCATAGAAAAATATGACAGATTTTATTTTTTTAGAGAAACCAAATGATTTACTTGGTACTCTCCTCTGAGTAGGGAAATCAAGCCAGTGTAACATGTGCTGAGTGAACCAGCAGGTGTAATCCCATGTCGTAAGAATTGTAAAATGTTCACTATTTTGAACCGGCTTTCAGTATTCAGGCTGAATTCATAAAAAAGTGATCCTCTTTGTGCTGATATTTTGCAGACTTATTCATAAAAAGTAAAACTATATCCCACATGAATTACTGTTGCCGGCTGTTTTTCTATTCAACCGTCTTTTTAAAATCATCTCTTCATTGCTCACTGAAGGACTTTGCCTATAAAATTTTTAAAAGTTACATTTAAAATAGGTGCCTACACTAGACCTAGCCCCTTAAATAGGATTTAATATGACTGTTGATAGAATAATGCTCTAGTGATTACACTTCTTACTTCAATACTGTAGTCGAGTACACTTGTTACTTCAGCACAAACATTCTTTTTATTTCTTATACTGTATATCCCAGTTAGAAAAATCACAGGATTCAATTCTTTTCTTTTAGAAATTTAAGGATCACTTTACCGTTAAACTATTATCTGCATTTTCATCAGTATCTATGTTTAGTGTACCTTGTTCAGTTACTGAAAAATCTCTTTTTCATAGAAGATACTTGAATATCAATAAGTAAATACCTGTTCATAATTATAGAGAGGCAACATGTTTTGAGCTGAGAATATAGAATTGATATCGTGTTTACTATTACTTAGTCCAGATCTCAAGTGAATGAACAAGGTATTGCAAAATTTAAGTAGAAATTTAAAACACAGCAAGGTAGATATATTTTACTACACTGCAGGAGTTTGTTTTTGTTTTTTAAACAAATTTTTTTTTTTCCCACAACTGTGTTGTTTTGGCTTTAAGATAGATCTACCTATGTTTGTTTGTTTATTTATTTATTTTTTGAGGACAGAGTCTCACTTTGTCACCCTCAGTAGAGTGCTGTAGTACCACAGCTTACAGCAACATCCAACTCTTGGGCTCAAGCGACTCTCTTGCCTCAGGCTCCCGAGTAGCTGGGACTACAGGCGCCCACCACAACGTCTGGCTATTTTCTTGCTGGAGTTTGGCCAGGGCCGGGTTTGAACCCACCACCCTCGGTATATAGGGCTGGCGCCCTGCTCACTGAGCCACAGGCACCAGCCTATTTTTAGAGTTTTTTAAAAGACTTTTCAAGTTGTTTTGTTTTCCTTTTGAAACTTTCAGCTTTTATTAATTCATGATGTACTTCTTACAGTTTGCTTTTTTATGTTCTTTTCAGTTCCTTCTAATTTCATAACTGCTGTCCTTTGCCCTCTGAGCACTTAGGCCCTCTATTCTATTTATCTTACCAGTCTTTAGAAAATTAGATCAAAATACACTACTAAAAATTCAGCATTTTTTCATTAACCCAGTTTGTTTCTCTCCTGAACATACACACTACCTTTAAAATTAGGAGTGGGGGGACAATTTGCATGGCTGGCAAGAACTGATGGTAAAAATAAATAAACCAGAGCAGAAGTTGCAAGCTCAAATGACAAGAGAGAATAAGCAAACAATGGAAATGAACAAAATGAGCCTGTGTAGGATGCTATGGAGCAGTAAGGACTGTGGTTAACTAGGAGCAAATGCCATCCAGAGCACTGCTGTGGCTCCATTCCAAGCAAAATTAGCAATATCAATTCAAAACCACCATGCATGTGGTCCTTAAATGCTGCAAGTAATTTTAATTAAAAGGAAAAAAAATATTTGTGAGTAATACAAAACATTCCTGCAACCTCTGAATCAGAAGTCTTTTTATTTATTTATTTATTATTTATTTATTTATTTATTTATTTATTTATTTATTTATTTATTTATTTATTGCAGTTTTTGGCTGGGGCCAGGTTTGAACCCACCAACTCCAGTATATGGGGCCGGCACCCTACTTCTTTGAGCCACAGGCGCTGCCCAGAAGTGTTTTATTTTTTAAAGAAATTCATAGGCCAGTGACTTTATGAGTCCATGAATACTACTTGAAATATTTGAATTAATTAATAGTCCCTGATAGGCATAATAGGTACTAATAATTTTAATGAGATCAGAAAACCATTCTTGAAACCACTAATTAAATTTGATACCTCAAATATAAACAGAAGTCTAATGATGATGGTATCTTCTCATTAAAGCAGACACTCCCAGGTGTATACAGGCTCCTAGAGGTTTTCCAGTTAACTCTCAAATAATGCAAAATGCCCTTTCCTACATCCTTGAGAGGAGAATACCCCTCCTTAGCTTGAAAATTTCCAGGAACAGACAGCTGATTAGCCTTTAGAAGTGCCCAGGCCACTACAGAATGACAACAGGAGCCCGTCATTCACAGCCTGCTTTGGGGTCCATCTCCGACTCATCCCAGAAATTCCTCCAGTCCTCTGTGGAATAACAACGTACCTTGGGGCTCTCCATGTGCTGGACATTATGCTCAGCCCTGTACGTGTCATCTCATCTCATCTTCATAATAACTCTCTCAGTTAGATATTATTGTCCCCATTTTCCAGGTAAGAAAGTAAAGGTGAAACTAGTTACAGAACCGATCACTTGAAGCTGAGAGAGGTTAAGAAACCAATTCAAGGATAAACAGCTAAATTAAAGCACAAGTCAATTTTGTTTCAAATCTTAACATTTAAAAAAATCTAGTCCAAACCACTATATCTTTGATTGTGACTTTCTACCCAACTATACATATATTACTGATCTGCCAACCAAACAAGGTTTGTGTCAACAAACTTGAAGCAAAATTAATTTTTGCTGAAACTCTTCAAATCCTCTGTATACTGGTGAAGTTTGCTGCTTGGAATGCTGAATTCAGTAAAATTATAAAATAGTGATTGAAATAAAGTTTACTTAAAGTGAAGTTGTTAGACAGCAGTACATCAAGTTAATAATAAAGGCTATATTTTTTTACCATAATGAGAGATAATATTTCCTCTTGATCATAAAAGAGATTGAAATAAAGAGATCAAAGTCAGGTGATGCCTGTGGCCAAAGGAATAGGGTGCCGGACCCATATCCCGGAGGTGGCAGGTTCAAACCCGGCCCTGGCCAAAAACTGCAAAAAAAAGAGAGAGAGATCGAAGTCATAACCAGTTGCTAACTCTGTATCTTACACAAAGTTACTTCATTTGACTTCCCATTTCCAGTCCAGCTTATAGAGTTGGAAGTCATCACTGCTATCTTTACAACCCAAGGAAATAAAAGAAACCTAAACAAACTGAAAATCGACAACTTTTCTTAGCTTTATCAGAGAATTGAGGTCACAGAGCAAACCACTGCCCTCAAAATTATTGAGACAGGTAAATACAGAGAATTACAATTTAGTGGAGCAGAAATCTCTGCTGGAGCTAGGACAGGGGAAGAAAAACTTACACTATAATCTGCAAATTACCAGGAGTTCAGAGTAGGTATATTTGAGGATTTGAAACTTCAGTAGAAGGTTAGGGGAATAAAGTCTTCATTGGTTTATGGTTTGAATGATGTTTTCCTTTCAAAAGTTCACTCTGATTACCTCACCTGTGATGCATATTGCAAGGGTACATGTCAAATCTATTAAGAGTAGAGTATAAATGTCTTAACACAACAATTAAGTAAGAGAGGGGAAGGCTATGTTAACCAGTTTCATGTAAGTACTCCAAATTGTATATAAAATAAGCACCTTGTACCCCATAAATGCATCAGTGTCCCCAGTTATGGTTTAATAAAAAGATTCACTCTGAAGCTTAATCTCCAATGCAACATTATTGGGAAGAGTGGTCTTTGAGAAAAGCTTTATTGAGTCATGAGGTTTCTGCCCTTGTGAATGGGATTAGGTACCCTTAGGCTTTACTAAACAAGTTAGTCCTTTTTATCCTTCAGCCTTCTGCCATCTAAAGACACACCATTTCTTTCTCTCTCTCTCTCCCCCACTCCCCTCCCACCCCACCAGAATGTGAGACATCCGACTCCATCTCACCAGACGACCAATCTTACAAGCGCCTTGATCTTGGACTTCTCAGCCTCCAGAACTGTAAGAAAATAAACTTCTATTCTTTATAGATTACCCAATTGGAGGCATTTTGTTATAGTAGCCCAAAACAGTCTAAGATGGACAAGAGGGGAGAGTTTTACATCAGAATGACACAGATGTTCACAGTAAAGATCAAAGAAAAACTTTCTCATGCTCCTGGTGGGGAGGAGGGAAGAAACCCTTGTGAAAGATGCTCAAAGTATCTGTTCTTAAAATGGGTCTATACCTAAAGGGAATGATTTTACCAGAGGCTGGCAGCTTTTGCCAGGGTATCACCAAGCTGGACAAGGGAAATATTCAATTCTCCTGCCCTCTATCCCTCTTGTCTCACTGAAGGACAGATGAGACAGGAGTCAAAAAAATGTCTGTTCTCATAATGTATAAAAACCAATACGGAATCATGGATGGGAACATACCTGGAAAACTAAAAAGGTTGTCAAATTATGAAAGTAATATCTTCATTTCCCTGAGGCCTGATAAGTATTTTCTTAATGAAGAGTCAGCTCTGTCCTACCATATGTTCCACCAAAATACTACTACTAATAATAATGATAATAAAAGTCTTTCAAATCAGTATTCACTTTTCCTTGAAGAATTTTTAGAAGTAACTCAAAACCTCCTGGCTCACTAGTTTTGCTTACTGATTTTTTATATCAGTACAAGGAAAAAAATAGAGACAATAAAAAAAATTGGAGCAAATCACGTATGATACTTTGCCAAATCTTGTGTAATGAAATATATATTCTTAAGTATTCATTCCAAAAATTCAGGGCGATGTTACTTGTGACTCTCTGTGCTGTGAATCGCAATTGCACAGCTGATTGATCCCCTACCAATCACAGGTAAAAAATATGCAGCCACTTTAATGGTATGTATTATTACATTGTTTTTTCTTAACAATGATGCTGGCTCTGATTCCACCTGCCTTGACCTTCTGTTTTAATTTTTCCTGAGTCATTGCTAACTTCCTATGTATGATTAGAATCTCTCCTTCCCCCAGTGTCTGTTAACTTTGTCCTCTTTTTCTGTTTTTTGAGGGTTCTTATTGCTTAAAATGTCAATATTATCTTACAAGTTATCTAATTCTTAGAAATGGAAAACTGAAGTATCAATAATAATGTTAAATGAAGAAAAACAAATAGCTGGATGCAAATTAAATGCTCTACTGCTGATATTTAAAAAATTAGGAAGAGACAAGGTGGTTGTCTCCTTAGTGTCCTTTCCACTCCTTCACTTGTGACAGCAACTGTGCATTACATGAGGGGTGGACCTTTCCTCTCTGCTGCAGTGTTTCAGAGATCGTCCAAAGCAAAGCTTTATTCTCTTCTTAATAATTGAGGGACATAGTCACCTCTCTCTCTCTTCTCTGGTATGGGCAAGAAAGGATATATTACAGTGCTGGTGAGTATCTTGGAAAACCAACTAGTATCTAATTCAAATTAAAATTTAAGAAAGTTTTAATTTGCAAAACTCACTTATCTACAAATTAGCAAAAGAAGAATTTAAACAACTATCTGTGCTACCTCAAAGGCTTTGTTCTTACTCTCAACATCAGAAACCTGAGATGTTTTACCTACTCGTGTTGTGGTGAACTCCAAGGAGCTTAAGGCTTTATGCTAATTAATTTTGTTTTCTGCTTTTAAGTAGAGGCTGAAACCAGGGTAGATGACTAATAAATGCATATTGAATTAATGAATAAATGGATAAAGTTCATAAGAATTTTACTGCAAGTTAGATAATCAAAATCATCTATAATCAAATATATGACTGAATAGATAATCAAATTCAATCAAAATCATGATTTGAATGGGAGCCATAAGTCAAAGATTCAGTTCTATCTGGTACCTATCTAGGACCACAGGCCAGTGTTTTTCAGCCTTTTTTATCTCAGGGTACACTTGAACCTATAATTAGCCTGTGGCATACTTAAATTGTGTTAATCCAGAAAAAGGAGTAAGAAAAGAGAATATATTTACTGTTCTTTAACCTTCTCTTAAAAATAATTTAATTAATGATCTTAAAAATTTCAGGGTACACCTAAGGTCCTCTGTGTGCCACCAGTGTGGCATGACACACCATTTGAGAATCACTGCCATAGGCAAATCCCCTTATTGCTAATCTTCAGTTCCTTGATTAAAAGGAGACAGTAATAATAGTAATGAGACCTAGAATGTAGGATATCTGTAATTATTACTGAGCTGTACACATGAAAGGAACTTGATCAATATGACATGCTACACAGAGACTGCTGATAGTATCATACTACGTGAAGAGGGCAGAAATACCTACACACTCATGAAGGACAGTATTTCAAGAGCCAAAAGAATGCTCCACTAAGAGAATTGATTTACATAGCACATTAGACTGCTATGCCAACCCAAAACACTGATATCATTGAATTTCTTCTACTTGAACCCTAAATAGATGTTGGTGGGTGAAATGAACTCCTTCAATTTAAATGTCAGCTCATATTCTTAACAGTACAAGATGGATTTCATGACCACTGGAGATATATTTAGAAAAGCGAGGGAGGCGATCTTTAATCATATTTATACTACGGACTTGGGACCTCTAATCTACAAAGTCATTGACAATTACTTAATTGTTCTTGTTCTGACAGAGTGATTTAGAGAGCTGGCAGGAGCTCTGCCCCTGTCTTCCTAACAAGGAAAAATCTACACAAAACTTCCCATTAATGACTTTTATTGAAACCACCAGAAAATTAAGGCTCAAGACAAAAAAAAAAAAATGTTGTAAAACATTAAAAAAGAGAGGGTGTGTGACAGTTCTTTAAAGAGTTCTACTTGGCTGTGAATCACAGACTGTACCACCCCTATTTCTAATGCACTCAATGCCACTATCACGGACCAGTCATTGCTAAACTGAAAATGCCTGCCCCTTCCCATGTCTACAGATCACCGGTCCTGCCCATGTTAAATGCAGGTACCTCTTGCCCTCTATGGGGAAAACAGAACCCAAATAGAGTCATACCTGGGGTAGATGTCAATTCCTGCTATATAAGGTAAGAAGATACAACTAAATATTTTAAGAAAAAAATGCTTAATCCCACGAATGGGCTATAGTAGACTATATAGCCCCTGGGAACCTAAGATATAGGCAGTGTATACTCATTGTCAGCTTTTCCTCATAAACTTTTCGAGGCACTCACAGGCTAGACCTGGGTGAATCCTGAACAGTATACTCTCCTGGTTCTGACTAAAGGAGAGGATCAGGAAGCACTGTACACACTAGACCTAACCAATATCCTCTGCCTCTTCTATGGAAGAAAAGCTTTAATGTGTAGGAGCAGGGGCAACTCTTGCCTTGAGGCACTAGGAAGCATCTAAAGAAGGAAACAAAGGGGAAAAGGTGTTATCCAAGGGAGAGAGACAGAAATATATCACAGGGCCAGTACTAGACTTGGAGAAGTGGCCAGAGCACTTGTGAAGGCCACAGTCTGAACCAAGGCACTGCACCTGCCTACAATTGAAGCCTAACTAGAAAAGCTTACCTAGAATATTTGAGAACAGCCTCCTGCCCTTCCATCTTCAGGCTAATGAGCATCAAGTGAAAATTCTAGCAGTATGGAGCTGGGAGAGCTACAAAAGGCAGATTTACTCTGGGGACTGGCACAAAGGGAATACCCAAAAAGAAAAAGGGAGGTGACAACAGGAAAATAGCGTCTATTATACCAGTCCACACCTGAACACACATTGTCACTACGGGAATGTAGACTGTGGTGCCCTAAGAGAATCCATACAAACAGCAAAGTCAGACCAAGTCTTGCCTAAATTAATAAAATTACCACAATAATATAAAACTAATCCCTGGCAGAAAAAAGAGAAAGATATGCTCATCCTTGAACTTAACAAACACATTTACTTCGGTCCCAACTGTCTTGTGTAAGATGCTCTGGTTTCAAAAATAAAAGTACAAGGTATTTTAAAAGTCAGGGGAAAGAAACTCTAAAGAGCACGTGCAATCATCAGAATTACTCAGATATAGCACAGGGGACAAAGGGTAGAAAATAGGACAAATGTGTTAAAGTGTTTAACAGGAAAGTTAAAATACATGAAATACCAGATAGGTGAGCTCAGAAAAGATACCTGCACTACCAGAAATAATCAAATGGCAGTGGTATAAACAGAAAACACAGTGGCAAAAAGAATGCTTTCGACAGACTCATCAGTAAGTAGACTCAGCGCAACCAAGGAATGAATAAATGGCTGTGGGAAAAGGTAGATAGAAATCACCCTGAAGGAAACACAAAGAGAAAAGGAAATAGACTAGAACACAGAACAGAACACCCAAGTAATGGGAAAATCCCAAAGACTCCAGTGTATGCCCTTTGGAATCCTAGGAAAAGAAAAAATGATCGGGCAGAGAAATATTGGAAGAAACGGTGACCAAGAATATTCCAAAGTTGATGACAGGCACAAAATCCCAGATCAAAGAACTTAGAAAAGACCAAGTAGTATAAATTTTTTTAAAACAAAGATTGAACCCCAAGGCAAATAACATTCAAGATGCTGAAAAGCAAAGATAAAGAGAATATTTTGAACGTCGCCAGAAAGAAAAATAACTTGCCTCCAGAGGAGCAAAGATAATAATAACATTACATTTCTGGTAAGATAATAAATACAGTGGAAGACAATTGAGTGGTATCATTAAATAATTAAAAGAAAAAATAGCTTGTAGGTCTAGGACTTTATACGTAACAAAAATAAAATTCAAAGGTTAATGAATCTTTTTTACATGAAAAATGGAGGAACTTCCTTGCTAGCAGACCTACTTCAAGAGACACTCGAAGTTAGCTCTTCAAGCAGAGGATTATGGTATCAACCAGAAACTTCAACCTACACAAAGAACTAAAATGCATCAGGAGTGGAATAAATAATGTAGCATAAAGCTCATTTATTTTCTGCTGTTTAACTGCTATAAAACTCTACTGACTGCACAAAGCAAAAGTAGGAACAATGTACTATTGTATATCATGTGTTGCATGTGTAAAAAGAAATTTATGATAATAGCACAAAAGATGGGGGAGAAAATTGTCAGTATACTGTAGTAAGAATTGTCTGTACATTTGATACAGTACGATTTTGTTAAACTAATTAGTTACTGTAGAGTAACTAATACCAATTCCCAATTCTATACAATTTATTTCAAAAAAGAGAAGAGGATGAAACACTTCTTAACTGATTTTTTGAAGCCAGCAATACTCCTGTACCAAAATCATCCAAAGCCATGTGAGAAAAGAAAACTAGAGAATATGCCTTATAACAAAATGCAAAAATCTACAACAAATTATTATCCAATGAAATTCATCAATAGATTAAAATATAAATAGGCCACGACCAATTGGAAGTTTTCTCAGAAATGTAAGGTCAATCATAATAGCACAAAATATGGGGGAGAAAATTGTCAATATACTGTGGTATATTTCAAATGTGTAAATATTGAAAGTCAATGCAATTCATGATGTTAACTAACCAAAGAAGAAAAACCTCATGTTCTCCTCTATAGTTACAGAAAATGCATTGGAAAAATTTAACATACTTTCATGACAAATCCTCTTAGGAAATGGAAAAGAGCTTTCTTAACCTAATAAAATGTATCTGTGATAAAACATACAGTAGCTTCAGACTGAATTGTGCGAGACTTAACACCTTTCTGCTGATGTCAGGAGAACGGCAAGGTTGAACTCTCTCAATACTGTAATTCTACATTATACGTGAAGCATGAAAAGAAAATAAAAACTCCATATAGATTAGAAAGGAAGTAATAAAACCATTTCCTTTCACAGATGATATAACTGGTTATGTAGAAAATCTAAAAGAATCTACTAAACATTTTCTAAACCTCAGGTGTCTTCATGACACTAGGTCAATAAACATACAAAAGTCAATTTTTAATGCTAGAATGCCAGCAAGGAAAATTCGAAGTTTCAAAATTTTTTTCAAGTTATCACAGCTTCTTCAAAATTAAATACTTAAGTATAAGTCTGATGAAACATATGCAGGATCTTTGCAATGAAAAGTGGTAGAATAAATTGAAGAAGGAGAAATAGACATTTTATAGATTGGAAGGATTCATATTTGTAAGACGTCAATGTCCCCCAGCTTGATCTGTAGAGCCAGTGTGATCCCCAACGAAATGCCACCAGGTAGTAGGTATATAGAGCAGTGGTTTAAATTTAATATGGAAATGCAAAGTATCTAAAACAACCCAAAAAAGTCTGGAAAAGATGAAGAAAATTGAAGAACTTACATTACACAACTTCAAAATATACTGTGAAACTTTGGTAATCAGGATAGTGTGTTATTGGTGAAAGCGTCAATTCAGATAGCAAATAACACCATCATAAGTCAAGGAACACCGTACATTGCTAGTAGAATTCTCAGTGCAAAAGTAACTTTAGGAAAGTCTTGCAATTTCTCTTTAAGTAACATACACAATACATTTACTAGTATTGAGTATTTCCTAGTATTCCCTGAGTATTCCCTCAGTATTTCCTATGAGTATTTCCTAGTATTCTCATTCCTAGATATTGAAAGCTTACATTTACACAAAATATATACACTTATATTTATAGCAGCTTTATTTATAATTAACAAAAATCAAATACATGCCAGATTCTTTAATCAGTGAATGGATAAACAAACTATGATACATCCATACAATGGACTACTACTCATCCATAAAAAGTAATAAATTTATACAATATGGATGAATTGTAAACATATTTTACTAAGTGACCCAAACGGCTATGCATTTATGATTCCATAAGCACAGGAGAGGTTGCTGGAGACTCAGAGTGAGGATTAGTTTGATGACAAAGGAGTAGCACAAGGAACTTTTTGGAGAGAATTGTTCTAGATAATTCTATGATGACGGATACATGACTTTACTTATCTGTCAAAAACACAAGTACAACTGTGCACCACAAAGAAGGGACATTATCATGAGGAAATTGTAAAAACCATGCAGGATGTCTGGGAAGCCAAAATTGAACACCAACTATGACAAGGGAATCTAACCATATGACACACATGTGACCCAGCCGACTGGACACAAATACTGCACTCTTGTTGGTCAATTTGTATCTCATACAGTGGGATACTGGTTAGAATTCTGAAACAACTTGAGATGGATACTATAAGGAATGCCAAGCACTCATTGTAAAAAAACACATTACAAATAAGCAAAGGAAGAATGACTAGAATGAACAGCCACTGGCACCTAGATCTTGGTTTCTAAAACCATACTCAATTAAAGGAGTCAGGGCTCCTTGGAAAATGGCTAATTCTAAGACAAAAAGCAAATGCTCAAGTCTGCAGCATCCTGGGGTACCAGAAAGTCAAAAAGTGCCTACAGAAAGAGAGGAAAGGGAATGGCTTTTCATAAAAAGGCAATATCTAACCTGAAAGAAAACATTCCCTCCACAGTGAAAGCTGAAACAATTTGAATAATAAAAATAATTAATAATTGTATTGGATAATCACTCCCTCAAAAATAAAATAAATATCTATAAGTCTAAAGTTATATAAATATATATATAATTTATTACATAAATGAGGAAAAAAGGATAATTCACAGATAAAGCATGAATGTACAAAATTACACTCTTCCCTAAAACATTTATTAATTACTGTGACGGTTTTTAACACATGACACTGCAGAAATTAAAGCTTCATTCGTCGATGCACCTACCTCTTGGTAGAAAAGTTTAATCATCTCCTATGGATGTGGGCTGGACTTACCAGAAGAGTGGCGTATAGAAAGGGGTGAGTAACACCATTGCAGAGAAATACGGTGGACACCACCTTGGCCAAGTGATCATGGTTGTCATCATGGTAACAAGATATGCTGACATCATGTGCCCCCTGATGTAATGTGCCACAAGAACCTGTAACCTCTGTGATATTTTTATTAAAAACACAATATACCTCATTGGAAAATACCAAACCCAAGGCGCATGCTTCAAACAACCTGAACCAATACTCT
Organism: Galagoides demidoff; assembly: GCA_963574575.1. Classification (NCBI taxonomy): domain Eukaryota; kingdom Metazoa; phylum Chordata; class Mammalia; order Primates; family Galagidae; genus Galagoides; species Galagoides demidoff. The sequence goes on from CAUYQV010152120.1 coordinate 19,685, forward strand.
TCAAAAATGTCAAGGTCATGAAAGACAAGGAAAGACTGAGGAACTGACACAGAGTGGAGCAGACCAAGGAGGCAGGACAACTAAACTCCTTTGTGGAACTGTGGATAGACTCCTGAGACAGATAAAGGGCACCAGTGGAAAACTGGCAAAAACCCAACAAGATCTGCAATTTAGTTTATCCTGTTGTATCAGTGACAATTTCTCAGTTTTGATCAATGTTCTATGGCATGAGATCTTAAGATTAGGGGAAGTCGGGTGAAAGGTATAATAAGATAAATGTATGGGATATAGTAAATAAGTAAGGTCAGGATATTGGATGTTTTCTTCTCTGTGTGAAAATAATTATATATAAAATCAGACAGACTGAAATTCCCCTTGAGGGCAGCATTAATACTTTATCGATTCAAATACAATAAATAAAATTAAATTGCAAATACTGACATAACTTTACATTTTATGAACAATTTATAACTTTTCTGGCATAAAACCTGAAATTATTCAAATGAACACGTTTATGGATCCATAAATATTAGTAGTCATGATACGTGTTGGTTTTACTGAATCAACATAAAACGCACCCTGAAATCGTTTTTATCCAATTACAAAGGTTGTCAGAAAGGCCTTTTCCTTTGCAGAATGAAACAAAGTACGAATTCACTTAAAATCATTTCCATGCACACCTCAAAAGGGAAGGCTTTCTTAGATTTTTATTTTTCCCATTCTAGTAGGTGGAAATGTAATTAGTGACTGAGCTGCAGACACTCTTCAGATTGAAGGAATCTTCAACAGGAAGAGAGGTTAAGAAGTTAAACCACAGTAACAATGATGCATCAGTGAAAGGCATGTTCCTTTTCATTCTTACGGTTTAAACTAGAAAACCTGTCATTTGAAAGAATAGATGTTCTTTGAGTCATGGGTGGCAGCGTAAGTCACAAGCTTATCCTGACTTTTTTAGCCTGAAGCTGAAGTCCTTGATTCTCATTCTGACAATTCCCCCGCAGCATTCTGGCGGGCTCTGGTTATACATGCCATGGGGATTATCAGGCAGCAATTACAAACTTTCTTCTGTGTAGGTTCCTGATTTTTAAGTCGACTGACTTGTAATTTTAACTTTTTCCTATTGCTATCTTTAATCTCAGTTAAGATGGAATTCACAGGAGTCAAAATTAAAAACAAAACAAGACAAGTTTTTGAACTAAATTTGAAAAACACCTACACTATTGTCAGACGCCAGCATTTTGGAGATCGTGGGGGTGAATAAAGTTCATGGACGCACAAAACTTCTTAGGGTTTCCTTTACGATAACTAAAGAGTGGAAATGGAATGTTCTTAACACAGAGAAATGATAAATTCCTGACGTGATGGAAACCCCAATGACCCTGATTTGATTAATGAACATTATATGCCTGTATCGAAATATCACCTGTATCTATCATATACTGTATAAGGAATACTACTATTATGTATGTGTAATAATTTTTAAACTTTTTTAAAAGTTCTTAAATTGTGCTTTGCTTTTTCACAACAAATACGATGTTGCAATTAATAGAGGAAAAACCAAGTGGGGCACTGGGGGACTTGTTCCAGGAGAATGGAATTCAGGTGAGGGAGTTTGGATGGTGTTCAAATCGATTTGAAACTTTGCCTAAGTTCCTGAGGACTCAGAGTAAAGGGGACATAACGTGGCCCATTATATGGTCAAATGAAAATGTTACAGGCTGAGAGCATGAAGTCAGGCTCTTAGCTCAATGTTTAGTTACGAGCCAAAGTCAGCCTACATCCTAGCGAGGCTTTACTCTTGTCTTCTCAGGAAATGTTTGAGAGCTGAAGTGTGTCTCAGAGGAAAAGCTCTTTGAAGTTAGGAACCCCATGCCTTCTGCTCAGGCCACCTGCCAAGCCCAGTGCTTTGACTTCCCCTTCCAAGTTCTGCGGATTTCCCAGGGCCTTGCTGCCTGTCTAGTCCAGGCAGGATGACGTGGCTCCGCTCCACCTAAGAACAGCTCACCTCACTCTGCCGTGGAAATCAAAATCCTGGAACTCCACCAGGACATAACCTCAGTGGCTTCGGCCTGAACCCCAGGGGGTTCCTTGGGCCTCCAACCCCACCTGTCGCCCAGGGTTCTGGTCTCCAGTGAGGGCTCCCTGGTCTCTGTGTGGCAGTAGGCTCCTTGCTGTGTTCCCAGAAAAAAGAATAAACACATTTTGGGGACCAACTAGAGAGTGTTTGTCACAAACCATTGGATAGAAAAAGTTGTCTGATAATAATGGATTAATTACAATACCTTAATGTAATGGGGAGTGACTGGGTTTCTGTTTAGATGGTGTGGAGAAAATGTCTTTGAGGAAATTAATTTAAACTGATTGCTTAAGAATGGGCCTGCCTGGAGGAGGGGAGGGGATGGCAAGTACAAAGGTCTCTAATGGAAATTAGCATCAAGTTGGAGGAACACAAGAAAGCCAGAGTGACTGAAAGAGAGTGGCTGGGGGCAGAGCTCAGGGACAGGGGTGGAGAGAGAGCCAGGAGCAATACTGCCTGGGGCTTGGTAGGCCCCGGGAAGGAGTTCTACAGGCAAGAGAAACTACTGGAATTTACATAATCTTATGTTTCTTGGAAAAGTGATCACTCCGTGTTTTAGGGGGCAAGACCCAGTGGCCTAGCAGACGAGCTGAGCAGGAGACAAGGTGTGGACTTTAAGAGATAAGCAAGCTGTCCTCTGGCAATCCTCTCTTTTCTAACCTTCCATGGCTGACCAAGCCCCTTCTGGCTAGCCCATTTCTTCTTCAGTTATACAAAAGCCTTTCCTCAGAGTGAGGTAAGATCTTGATTGACCCTTTTTAAAAATGCTTTTTAAAATAATCTACTTTGATATGTCGTATCATGATTTATGAATTAATTTATAGCAAATTTATTTTCTAACTCAGGAGACACCTCTTGTTACACCCTCCCCAGGTACTGCTTATATAATCAAGTATGGACAAACTTGTTAAAATTTTTTTTAAGAAATTATACCTTGGGTGGCACCTGTGGCTCAAAAGGGTAGGGTGCCGGCCCCATATGCCAGAGATGGCGGGTTCAAACCCAGCCCTGGCCAAAAAAAAAAGAAAGAAATTATTCCTTTGGAATATTTGTGGAAGTAGGGGAGTTTGGAATTTTTTTTTAAATAATAAAAAACAAAAAATCTTTCTAGATTGCTCTCACGGAGCTCCAGAAAATAAAATTAATAACATTTTATTTCAACATCCTAAGAGCTATTGGAGACGTAGGATCCAGGGATCTATTAGAATTAACAACAACATTTTTAATTTATGTAAAATCTTTCACAAGGTCAACAATCTTAAAATTAATCATCACTTCTTGCTTCACCTACACGGTTCCCAACTAGACAGAGAAGTCCCTTCGACTACATTTTATTCAGTTTTGTGCACTTTTTACTGCGTCAGAAAGGCAGGAGAGAGTCGCTGGCCCCATGTCAGCTGTGCAGTTTTCTACCTTCTTCATTCGTCTACAGTCTCAGAACTAGTGCTTTCCAAAAATAAACACCAGTTATCCTAAGACAGACTATTCTAACCACTTGAGACTGCCATGTTATAGCGTGAAAATCAGCATACTCAGTATCTTTTAAAATCCATCAAGACTAGAACTTTTCCAATCTCATAGTATCTCAAGGCTCCTGACATCACTACATTGTTGCTCCTTTACTGACCAATTTAGTGGCACCTGCAGTGCCCTTTATGAAGAATGAAAAGCAGGGGTAAAGTGTTCAAATATTTTTAGGTGGGTGGAGAGTTCAACATGAGTTCTCAGAAGTTACATGCTAGCTTTCCAGAATCACAGCAGCAGAACACAACAGAAAGGAAGAAAAAGAAGGAAAGACCAATAATGTCCACTGCTAGTTCATAATGAACTGGCTCCCACAGTTTTCAACAATGTAGAGGCAGACAGGGTTTCCATCTGCGGTCACAGGCCTGCCAGGATTTACAAAAGTGAGATTAAATCCGGTGAACTACAGATAGACCAGAAAGAGATGTTGATCCCAAGAGATGAACTGAAGGCAGACTGTTGGCTTCTTTATTCATCTTCTGGTTTGTTTTGTATCTCTTCTAATTTTGAATAATCATTTTGTATATTTTTCTATAAAATCATTGGTCTATATGATTTTCCTTTTTCATGAACATTTCTGTTCTTGAATATTGGAGGATTAGGCAAATGTGATGTCATTCAAAATAGTTATTCCTTTGCTTTCCTTTGATTATTCAGTATTCATTTTACACCTACTGCTAAAACTTTCCATGAAATGTTTAATAAGGAGGTTTTGCTGTTTAATTTTTTTTTTAATGACATGCCTTATACTTCGAGAACACCATATCGCCTCTGGCTTATTCCAATTTTTTTTTACATTTTCCAAAGAGACAAGATTATGTTCTGTGATGAAAGTGGGAGGAGAGGGGATGAGGACTTTACTTCATACATTTGTGTTCCTTTGATACATTGTACCGTTGTTAATAGTATGTTGTCAGTAAAATGGTAAGAAATTGCGGAGAACATTGCACCTCAAAATGTAAACAAGACTAAAGGTTGTTTCCTGGTAGAAAGTTGGCTTTGTCTCAGATTTCTAGCTTCTCTCGTGAATGTATTTCTTTTTGGATGGTTGTGTGTAATTTTAAAAGAAATTAAAATCTATTATGCAAGTCAACTACCTTGACCTGGCAGGTTAGAAACAGAAACGATTTCATAACTTGCTTGATAATTACCAAGCTGGAAGATACATCTTATTTGAGCATTAAATCAAAAGTATTAACTTGTCATGATTAGATTTTCCAAATGCAGAATATGTACTACAGTAAAGATTCCTTTTGGAATAAACACACACCAAAAAAACCCGAATTGTAAAGCCTTATAATGTTTGAGTAAGACTAGATAGAATGTGCAATGTCAAAGACAGTACATCAGAAGGCACTTGAAAATATTGTTATGATGAGAATGATTGTATTATTATTTAGTTTGAAGATAAAGACTTCTCAATTAAATGAATTTTTTAATACATAATAGTACCCTAATACAAATACTTCACATTTGTTTAGTTTTATTAACTTCTGAAAGCACTTATACATCTATTACATTATTTGATAAGTAATCTATTCAACATAATATTGCCATTGTAGCGATTGTTAAACGGCAAATGATTCAAAGAAACAATCTGTATAGGTGTGCTATAAATAGTACTTTTAGAATTCTTCCATATTTGTTGTAATTATAGCTGTGCAGAAGCTTTTCAGCTTGATCACGTTCCATTCTTTTTTTTTTTTTTTTTGGTGTTGCTGCAATTTCCAAAGTGATCTTCTTCATAAGATACTTTGCAAGTGGTGAGAGGTGCAAGCCAGTTCTCCCAGTACCATTTTTTAAATAGGGCTTATTTTCCCCCAGTGTATGCTTGTCTTTGGTTTATTGAAGATCACATGGTGATATGTGGATGATTCTCTAGGTTCTCTATTCTATTCCATAGGTCTATATTTCTGTTTTTGTGCCAGTACCATGCTGTTTTGATTACTGTAGACTTGAAGTATAACCTGAAGTCTGGTAATGTGTTAACTTCAGATTTGTTTTTATTTCATAGACTTGCACTGGCTATTTTTTTTTTCTGGTTCCATATGAAATGAAAACTGTTTTATTGAGTATGACAGTGGTGCTTTGATGGGGATTACATTAAATCTGTAGATTGCTTTGGGTAGTATACACATTGTAATAATGTTGATTCTTCCCAACCACTAGCATGATATAGTCTTCCATTTGTGAACATCTTTTGCTATTTCTTTTTTCATGCTACAAATCTTACAAAGTACTGGTAGTTAGAATCTATAGATAACTCCAACTGATCAATAAGAAAAGAATAAACAATTCCATTTATGAGAGGGAAAGAGGCATGAAGAGAACCTTCTCTGAAGAAGATAGGCAAATGGCCAACAAACACATGAAAAAATGCTCATGGAGCCTGATCATCAGAGAAATTCAAAATCATCAGGACCAGGCATGGTGTCTGTAATCCTAGCACTCTGGGAGGCTGAGGCAGGTGGATCACTTGAGTTCAGGAATTCAAGACCAGCCTGAGAAAGAGCAAGACACTGTCTCTAAAAAAATTATAAATAAATAAAAAGTAAACTAACTAACTGGATATTGTGGCAAGTGCCTGTAGTCCAAGCTACTCAGGAACCTGAGGCAAGACAATTGCTTGACCTCAAGAGTTTGAGGTTACTGTGAACTATGATGTCACAGCATTCTACATGAGGTAACAGAGTGAGACTCTGAAAACAAAAAATAAAGAAGTACAAAGAAAGAAAGAGAAAAAGAAGAATAAATCAAAACCATCCTGAGATGTGACCTAACCCCAATAAG
>CAUYQV010152122.1:0-19548 GCA_963574575.1 Galagoides demidoff
TTTTTGAGACGGAGCCTCAAGCTATCCCCCTGGGTAGAGTGCTATGGCACCACAGCTCATAGCAACCTCCAACTCCTGGGCTCAAGCGAGTCTCCTGCCTCTGCCTCCCAAGTAGCTGGGACCACAGGCGCCCGCCACAACGCCCGGCCATTTTTTGGTTGCAGCTGTCATTGTTGTTTGGCAGGCCCAGGCTGGGGATTCAAACCCGTCACCTTAGGTGTACGTGGCTGGCGCCTTAGCCGATTGAGCCACAGGCACTGAGCCAATTTCCTGACTCTTGATATGTCACCAACCTTGATATCTGATCAAGTTCCTCATCCCTCACTTCTGATATGTAAATTTTTAGCCTACCTATCAGGGCAGTTCAGCCAGAATTCCCCTATCCTTTGATGTCTCCTCTTAGTAACCTGCCATCCACCAGCCCCCTCACCTGGATGGCTGTAATTCTCCACTTGTCCTGGAATTTAGAGTTGAGTCCAATTTCTTTCCCCTAGTGCAATACCCCTATTGCATAGTCTTGAATAAAGTCTTTCTTACCACTTTAACTAGTTGCAGAATAACTTTTTTCTTTAATACCAACCTTATGATTAAATTGACACCAAAGAAACTGAGATGGAGATTGAGAAAGAGACCATGTTCCTGGTGCTAATGTTGGCCTGATGGATAAAATCTCATGTGAACCCAGTCTCAAATATTAACTCTTCAGCTGAAAAGCCCTTTGTCGATCAAACAAATTTGAATTATATATTATGTTACTGACCATCAAAAGATTCCTGACAATGGGAATGATTAGTTAGGGATATCTACGGAGAATTCATAGGCATAGAGACCTGCAGAGAGCAAAGAGGGATTTTTTAAAAAAAGAAGGGAGATCCCAAGAGGAGGTCTCAGTAAGGTAAGAGTTGTCACTGTTATGCTCACAAGACGAGAGTCCTCAAGCTCAGACTATCTGTGTTGAGCAGCTGCAGCACAAAAAGCCATGGATGAGAGAGAGGAAATAATAGTCCCTGACTAATGTTTATTAAGAGCTAACTTTGCATCAGATGCTGCTCTAAAGACGTTCCAGCTCTAAAATAGATAGATAAAATCCATATCTAAAGGGATATGCTGTTCCACATATCCCTTCATAACCCCACATGCCACTTATTTTATTTAAGAAAGGAGAAAACTGGAACACAGGGGGTTAAGTATCTTGCCCAGTGTCATACCGCTGGCCAGCAGTAGAGCTGAGGTTTGAACACAAGTTAGCCCAAGGCCAGAGTTTGTGCTTTTAATCATCACACTACTCTAGAACAGACAGGTCTTGAAAATAGCACATGGAAGAGATGGAAGAAAAGATAGAGGACATTTCTTCTGAAATCTAAGTATCTTTGAGGGCCAGTGGTAGTCATCTTCTCTAGGAGATGTCCGACCACATCACCCTCCAGGGACCTGCCTTCTGGTCCTGTTTTCCTTCATGTTGCCTTCACTGCTCTCTCACACGGGGATGATGAGTGATCTGTGTGTGTGTGTCTCGAATGTCCCAGAGAGGGGGGGCTTTCTCCATTGCTTTCCCCACCTCTCTGAGCATAATACCAAGAGAACGCCAGGTTCCCATCACTACAGATTGGCAGTGGGCTGCGGTGTGGGACCACGGGAGACTCTGCTCAGTTGGAGAGGAGAGAGGCTGCCAAACAGAAGCTTGGAGCCACAGGCAGGAGCCCAGAGAGCCGGCAGCTGTAGCTTTTATATGCTACAAATGGTTGTGCAAAATGGTACAACCACTTTGGAAAACAGTGTGACCATTTCTTAAAAAGTTAAACTTTCACCCAACATAAGATTAAACCACACCCCTTCTAGGTACTTATCTAAGAGAACCGAATCACTGTGTTTATGTAACCCCCTTGTTCATAAATTTTCATAGCAGCTCTGTTTCTAAGATAGCCCAGATGTTTCTCAACAGATGAATGGATAAATTAATTTTTGTTTATCCATACAATGGAACACTTCTCAGCTATTAAAAGCCAGTGATAACAATAAAACTCTTGATACACGTGGGAGCATGGATGAATCTCAAAATACTTAGCTGAGTGAAAGAAGCCAGAGCCCTCCCGTTCTCAAAAAAGTATACAATGTGTGATGCATTTATATGAAATTCTAGGAAATGCAAATGTATCTCTATTGACAGAATGCAGAAATATGGCTGCCTGGGATTCACAGGAAAGGGAAGGGGGGAACGTAATCTCAAAGGACTTAAAAAGAATTTTAGTGAGAGTTATCTTGATTCCCAGTTTCGTGAGTGCATATATACATTACAAACCTTGGAATACTCATAGTTTACTGTGTGCTAACTATACCTCAATAAAATTGACCAGAGAAGATGATTCTGGCAGTAGCTTAGAGCACGGATAGGCAAGTCTTAAATGTGGCTACATGGACACACCTTGGTAGAGCATTTGGGATGCAAGAGCTAACGTCAGCCTGGGCCAGAGTAGAGAGAAGGGAGTGCCTTGGAGAGACATTTAGGAGGCCGAGCCAAGAGAAGAAATCAAGGATGGCTCCAAGTTCCTTGGCTCGTGCATCTGGGTGAATGGGATGCCCTTTAGAGAAAGATGGGAGAGGAATGGGTTGGCAGAATGAGGAGGTAATGACCTCACTTTTGGGTGGGTTGAATTGAGAAGCTTATGTAACAAATAAGCATTTTCATACCAAAGTAAAAAAAGTCTTTGAGGTCAAGAACCATGTATTCTGTGTGACGTTGATACGTGATGTCCATTGAAATAACGTTCCTGTAATGAGTCATTTAAAACTTCCCAATAAATGGATGAGAAACTATGAGATGCAGTTCTGATGCCTTCCTATATGTTTTAATTCATGAGCCTCTGATTTTTTTCTGTTGCTTCCTCTATTCTGAATGTAGATATAGATACAGATATAGATGTCCCTTGTGGTAGTCTGATTCCTTTGAACTCAATCTTTGCTCACAAATATGACTAATTCTTAGACTAGACCTGTCAGAAATGCAATCTCTTCCTAATACTAGAAGCAAGAATATTGGTAACATTTCACCAAGGAAAGCTAAAGGTTTAAGGAATACAACCTGGGATGCATTTTCTAGCAGAATTGCCATGCAGGAGATGTGCTGGTCTAATTGTCTCTATGAACAAATTTCAATGATGGCTGCTTTCTTTTTGTATTCTTCTGCCCTCACTAAATACTTGAACTTTTTGAGTTGTTTCCAGAAAGATGGAATTTCTGCAAGGCAAAGAAGTTGAGATTCTAAAGGGCAAGACTCCCTGAGGCCAAGACTCTCCATTCTCCAAAATCTGACCCAATGCCCACAGCCCCATGTTTGTACACCACTGCCTGCCCCAATGCAGGCACGCCCCAATTCCCTCTGTGAAAACCCTCTCTGTTAGTTGGGGAGACAGATTTGAGACTGCTTCTCCAGTTCTCCCAACAGATGTCTTTTGTATTAAAAATCCTTTTCTTCCTTGGCAATCCTCCTCCTCTCAGTAATTGGATCTTCGAGCGGTGAGCAAACCAACCTAGGCCAAAACATCCTTGCGGTTTTGATAACATAAGAATGAAAATCTGCTGTTAGGGACTCTTAGAGAGTTTGAGTATTTAAATTTTTTTCAGATGCATAGACCATTATCCAGGCTGACTCTCCTTCTGATGCTGGGCGTTCTTTGTGTATCATTCCCACTTGCAGACCTCACTCACCGCTCACTGGGCGAGGGTACACAGATCTCATTCTGTGGGACTGTGGGCTCCTAAGTGCATTTGCTTTTGGATTTTGCCCAGCTGTCAGCCATAGTAGTGGCTAAAGCAGTCATCTCAGCTTGCACTCTGTAGGTTACCAGATGTAAATATCAAAGTTTATCCTCTAAGATTCAGTGTCCTCCCTTCAGTCACTGGGGTCTCCAGCCTTCAAAATTAAGATCCACTGAACTCAGCAGCCCCTAGGAAGCAGACAGGGACTAAGGCACCATCTTACTCTTTTTTTAACATAAAAGCAGCCCACACACCACATGCTGCATATTATAGCTGATTAGACCAGGGAGAACATTTATTTTGAGGGGGATCAATCCAGTGTTTGGTCAACGCGCTATGACTTACACGTTATGATAGCTGAGCTTGTGTTTTATCTAATATACTATGGAAGTACAGATCAGCAGCTCAGCTTCAAAAACTGCTGGAGCCATGAATTTGAAACCAGCCGGGGATTTCCACCACTTGTAGCTTTGTGTGGCCCCCTTGTCACCCACTGTCTTTAGCTCCTCGTTGTCAGGTTTTCTGAGGCAGCCATCAGAAAGATCTTTCCTTTTCAAACATTTCACACAGGTAAACTTGGATAGGGTGACCAGAGATCCCGCTTTTCAACAGTTTGTCCCGTGTCTCGTGGAGTTTTAAAAAAAGTCCCGATTTTTGGAAAGAATGCACAAACGGGTGGGAGAACAAGAAAGGAATATACAGTTTTAGGCTGCCATGTGGCTATTTCACCAAAATATGAGTTTTATATTATTTTTGTTAATTTTATAATGTTAAACTGTAATAATAACAAATAATTGCTGAGAAGTGATTATCCAGAACGGCTTATCAAAGTTTGCATTGTTGTCAGGCCCTGCCCTGCCCTCCCCCCTGCGCCCCCTCATGTTGTCCTGCCTTAGCGATGTTAAAATCTGGTCACCCTACACTTGGATGAAACACTTACTCCTGAGTTACTCAAACCATGGCAGTGACCAGGGTGTTGTAGGAAGGTGGAAGCTCCTCCCTGGGGACATGAACAGGTGTGGCCGGCATACGCACTGTGGGTTCCCAGTACAGACAGCTCTGGGCTCATGGCCTATGGATGGACAATTCCGCATCGAGGAGGAGCACCAGGCTTACCCGGGGTCACCACAGGGAAAGTCGGCAGAGGGTAAGCAAGGAAGGGTGTGTCCTGGAAGGGCTGGTGGACAGGCAGGTCAGTGGAAGGAAAGAATGTGGATATGTTTTGAGGAAGGCAGCTCACGGAGGGAAAGTGGGGTGGAAATGCCAATGGCTAGGTAGCAGGAGGCACCAGGAGTCAGGGTCTGGGGGGTTTGTGTCTGGCGGGCATCTGGGTATGGGTGTGGGAGAGGGATCACTATTGGCGGAATAGGAAATAAAGCTGCAAAGATAAGATTACAGAAACCTATCAGTGCTAGAAGAAGGTTTGGATTTTATCTTATCACTCACAGCCAGTGAAGCCTTTTGGACAGAGTTGAGCTAAATGGAAGAAGCCTTGCTTCCTCATGTGTGTTAGGGAAGAGGTGGTCTGTGGGACTCTAGAACCCAGACAAAGCATGGAAGGAGAAACCCAAAGCCTTGGGCTTGAACTCTAGGGCTGCCAGTTACTCCCACTGGGCGAGCCAACCTGGGTCACCTCTCTGATCCTGTGTCTTGTTTTGTAAAAGTCAGTGTTAGTCTGCTCCTGCCACTTCATGAAGTTTTGGGAGTTGAATACAATGACAGAGCACATGAAAGCAGCTGGCAAAATATAAAGCTCTAGATGAATGATAATTGGGGTATTGTTGTATTACCCCAAATAAAATCCAGAAGTTTCCTTATCATGAAAAGGAAGACTGTCAAGGTGATCAGAGAGGGAAATGAACATTATGTAGCCAAAACGAGAATGATCTCTTATTTGATAAATTTAGCACATTTTAGACTTCTATGTTGCAAACAATAAAAGTTTCAAAAGGTGATTCATTCATTAAGCATTTATCAGGCACCTCCCATGTGTCCTGGAATAAAAAGCGAGATGTGATAAGGTTCTTGAAAAAAGGAGCTTAGTGTCTAGAAGGAGATTGACAGGTACACATATAAGGATACCAAAATGCTATAGGATTGGTGAAAGGCTGGTAGCCTCAGGTACAAGCAAGAAAGTGGCCAGTTCTGCCTTGCTAGTAAGAGATACTTCAGAACAGGGGAAGAACCTGATCTTCCTTCCCAACCTTATGCAATACAAAAATATTTATTTAGTGCATATGTTGTACCTGGCATTGTGTATCAGAAGTAAAGCAGCCAATTCAATAGGTAGACAGAGCCCCCGCCTTCAAGGACCTTATCCACATATTCTAGAAGGAGATGCAGAAACACAAATGAACACACAAAGAACAGAATTTCAGGTGGTGAGAAGAGCCAAGGACAGAATAAAATAAAATAATGAATGAGGGAGAAAGATTGAGAGAGATAGGAAAGAGGGTAGTCACGTTTCCAAATCAGAAACAGGTAGACTTCATTTTAATAATATGCTTCATTTAAGCTAATACAGTTGACCCTTGAACAATGTGAGTTAGGGGTGCCAATCCCCTGTGCACTTGAAAATCCAACAAAAACTTGACTCCTCCCAAACTTAGCTCCTCTGCCAAAACTTCTGCCTACTATTTACCAGAAACCTTAATGATAACATAAACCATTAACACGTATTTTGTATGTTGTATGTGTTACATATTGTATTCATACAATAAACTAGAAAAAAAAGAACATGTTATTAAGAAAATCAGACGGAAGAGAAAATATATTTACTATGCATTAAGCGGAAGTGAGTCATCAGAGAAGTTGTTGTCCTTGTCTTCACTTTGAGCAGGCTGAGGAGGAGAAAGAAGAGCAAAGGTCGGTCTCGTGCTCTCAGAGCTGGCCCGGGGGAAGAAAATCCCTGGAAAAGTGGACTCATGCTGTTCAAACCTATGTTCTAGGAGGACAAACTATATATCCAAAATATTGTCATTTCCGCATGTAACTAATGTAATAAATATTAATGAGACATTTTATCTTCTTTTTGTATGCTCAACCTTTGAGATCCAATGTGTAGTCAACACCTAGAGGACATCTGAATGTGTCCTGCCCACATTGCAAGGGCTGAATGGCCACATGGGGCTAGTGGCCACCAGACCCAATGACACAGCTCTAGACTTCTCTAGTCATCTCCTTCTCCTGGTATTGCATGGGTGTCTTGGGTCTAGTCTTAAACCCCATAAAGGGGATTTTTTTTTTTCATTGAAACATAATCTGCAAATGTCAATATTACCAGCAATAGGCACTCATTAATTCCTGTAAGGAATGTCCCAGCATTGACACACTGAGCATGCTGGGAAGGGCTGAGTCACCTCGTTACAAGCCATTCCTCACACCATGGCCACTGGGGCAGGGCAGGGATGGACTGAACTTTGGAATTGGTCCTGAGGAGCCAGCTGCAGTGACAGTGACTGGCTAGTATTGCTTTCTCTATAAAGACCCCCTCCTAGGCTGAGATGGAAAAGAGGGAGCTCATTTTTGTCCTGAGTCTGTTCTCACCCTGGCAAAGGGGAAAATGAAAATGAACACTTTGAAATGCTAATTGTGTCATCTCTGCCAATGTTGGCTGCTTCCAGGGGAACCTCATGCTCATTTGTCAAATGAAACTGTTTTAGGAAGTGATCCCGGTCATGAAAGTGTGGCCCGAAGGAGGCTGAGGCAGCCGTCCCCAACCCGCCGGCCTCCTGGCTTCATCTAAGCATCCCTCACAAAATCTCTTTAGTTTAGAAAATTTTGCCAGCAGAATGCCATGGAGGGTTGACAGCACTGGCTTTAAGGGCAGAAAAATCCAAGTTCAGAAAAATCCAAGTTCAGAATACAACTTCTGCACATCCTTCCTGGGGCAACCTGTAGTTCTCACATCTTTAGAATTGGCTCCCTAGATCTGTGGTCAGGGTCAGGCCTTACTGGGTTTCTGTATACACATGCTCCTATGGCATGTGTGGGACCCACCATGTCCAATCCAGTCGATACTCAGTACTTTTAGGCAATTTTTACTTGTGTTGTTAGCAGTAAAGAGGTATCTTGGTTATCTTGAGCTGCTAAAATAAAATGAAATCCCATCACTAGGCATCTACCCAGAAGGAAAAAAAAAACATAAGGACATTTACACTAGAATGTTCATCGCAGCTCAATTCACAATTGATAAAATGTGGAATCAACCTGAGTGCCCATCAACTCATGAGTTATCAGAGACATTGTTATCCTTGTCTTCACATTGAGCAGGCTGAGGAGGAGAAAGAAGAGCAAAGGTCAGTCTTGCTCTCTCTGAGCTGGCACAGGGGGAAGCAAATCCCCTGGTTAATAAACTGGTTATATGTACACCATGGGATACTATTAATAAACCCCATAAAGGGGATTTTTTTCATTGAAACGTGATCTGCAAATGTCAATATTACCAGCAATATGCACTCATTAATTCCTGTAAGGAATGTCCCAGCATTGACACACTGAGCATGCTGGGAAGGGCTGAGTCACCGTGTTACAAGCCATTCCTCACTGGTTCTGGTTATATGTACTGCTTATATATAAACTGGTTATGTGTACACCATGGAATACTATTCAGCCACAAAAAAGGATGGAGACTTCACATCTTTTGTATTAACCTGGATGGAGTTGGAGAACATTCTACTTAGCAAAGTATCACAAGAATGGAAAAGCAAGTATCCAATGTACTCAATACTAATATGAAACCAATAGATAAACAACTCTATGCCCATATGAGAGAAAAAACACAATTAAACTCAAATGTGGGGGAGAGAGGAGTAAGGGAAGGGGAAAGGGGAAGGAAAGTGATTGGTCAGCTTTCACCTAAGGAGCACAATGTAAGGCAGTGGTTCTCAACCTTCTTAATGCTACAGCCGTTTAATATAGTTCCTGTGAGTCTCAACCCACAGGTTGAGAACCACTGATGTAAGATATACAGCACACCCTTGGGTAAAGGGCTCAAGTACAACTTGAACTTTACCTAAGAAATGCAAACATTGTGACCTAATTATCTGAACCATTTATATTAGTATATATATGAAATATTTCATTTAAAAAAAAAATAAAAATAAAATGCCATGGACCGGGTAGCTGATGTGTAGGCTCATAAAACAGTATCAGAAGTGAAGCCCTCTAAGCAAAAGTTGTTCTGTGATCTTTTGTTATCTCCCACTCTTAGTCCCATTCTTCCTTGAGGCTAGCTATAGAAACTAGAATCTCTCTGACAAAGGCAGCTCACAAAAGCCAGAGCCCTCTTTCCCAAAAGACATTTCTAAAACCTAAAACTATTCTATTATAAAAACTGGCCATAAAGAAATTATCTGACTTACCTTGAGTATAGGTCTTAAGACACCCCCCCCCCACTCGAGAAAGTGTCCTGTCCCACCCCCATAAGGAAGTAACACATGTTCAGTGAGGCCCAGAGGGATCTAGACAGACAAACCTTCCTGGTTTTCCCTATTCAGCCTCTTAGCACCAGATCATACCTTTTTCTTTCCCAATCATATATCTACATGGCTTTCTATGCTTTGTTGAATCTAACTGTAAAAATGGACAACTTCTTGGGTCTTCATTCTGAAGGTTCCTGTGTACATATGTTCAATATATTTGTATGCCTTTTCTCCTACTAACCAATGTGCCTTATCTCAGGGATTTTTCCATAAACCAATGGGGGTTAAGAGCTTTGGTCCCTCTACTTCAAAATAAGAGAAATTTATTTATCTCAGGGCAGAAGGCTAGAAGTTGAATATCAAGGTGCCAGGATGGCAGGTTCTGGTAAGAGCTTGCTTGCAGGTTGCAAACATAGTTTCCTCACATAGAGAAAAGAAAGTTAGTTAGGTCTGCCCTCTTCCTAGAAGGGCACTAATCCTGTTTGTGAGAGCTCCACCCTCATGACCTAATCACCTCCAGATACCCTCACATTGGGATTAGGGTTTCAACATAGAAATTCTGGTGGGGAACACAAGTATTTGGTCCATTGTAAGAGCACTGTGTGGTTATCTGTGATACATACTCATTTGTCTCTCTTTTTTTTTTCTTTTAAGTTAAAATTATTGTTAACTATAGAAAGAAGAACTCTCTGACAAAATGTCTTTCCTTTTACTTACTTAAACCTATATTAGACTGCTAGACTTGCCATAACAAAATACCACAGACTGAGTGTCTTAAACAGAAGTTCATTTTCTCATAGTTCTGGAAGCTATAAGTCCAAGATCAAGGTGTTAGTTTTTTCTGAGGCCTCTATTCTTGGCTTGCAGATGGCCACCCTAGATCACCTATTTCCTGTGTAGTCACACTATTCTAGGTATCTTTTTCCTCTTATTATAAGGACACAGGTCTTATTGGAGTAGGGCCCAACCCTTATGACCTCATTTAACCTTATTAACACTTTAAAAGCCCTCTTCAAATTCAGTCACATTGAGGGGTAGGGCTTCAACACAATGAATTTTGGTCAGGGTACAAATCAGTCCATAACAAAGCCCAATCCCAAATCTCACATGAAAATTCAATTATGGGGACAGTGATGACAGATAATTAAAGAATACCATTCATTACAATCGTTGGTTATCTTTGGAACAGACATCTGGAAATTCTTCCAAAATCACTTACGTAGTCTTTTTTCTGCCATCTTTGTATTTTAATCATACCTATACTCCCCTATTTCCCTATACTATAATTTATTTAGTATCTTACCAGAAATTGACTCCACATTTTACTTAAATAAATTTATTTTAAAAGGAAACTTGGATCACTGCCAAGAAACAAAAACTGCCTTGTTGTTTATAAGTAGAGCGATCATAAACTAAACCAATGAATGAAAGAAGTATTACTGAATTCTTCTTAGAGACTGTGTTATTTGACAAATGCAGAGCTCTTATTAAATGCCAGACACTATCTAACACCTTATAAACATAAGCTTTGTATTCTTCATGACTTAGGGATGATCAGGTAACCTTATTTTTCTTATTTTACAGAGGAAGAAACAAGGCAAAAGAGAGGTTAAATAAGTGCCCTAAGTCACACAGGTAGGAGTCTAGGCAATCTGATTCCACCAGGCTTAACCATTATATTATATTTATGGAAAGGCTAATTTCTGCAGGCAAAAACCCCTGTCTATTATGTTCAGCCTCTTCAGGATGAAACTTTTCTAAATCACATCAAATAAACTAAAAATGAATTTTTGATTCCCAAAGCAAGTCTTAGACTTTGGCTAAACTTAGTGCCCTGGCTTCAGGAGAACATTTCAACCCAGGATTTTCTGTCTAGAAAGCTCCACACGCTGCCTCCAAGCAGTTTTGCTTGAGAGGAAAGCATTCAACTCCTCTTGAAGAAAGACCCAGGTGGAGTGGATTTCCCAGGCCTTAGGCCTAGGAGGGCTTCATGGGGATCCTTCATGCTCAGGTGCCCTTTCCTTTAGGTTGAAGGAGGAAGGAGATTGAAAAACAGATATGATTAGAAGAGGGGGCAGGGAGCTTCTCCCACAGCATTGTCCCCTGGAGTCACAGAAGAATAATCTGCTTGCTCCCCAGATAGCAGCAACAAATGGTGATTGAAGGTCCCTCTTAGAAGATCTCCATCTTGCAAAGCCCAGTTGAATCCATTTCTAGAATCATCTAGAGTGCATTCCTCTGGCCACAGCAAGCACTTGAAAGAACTTTCTTTCTAAGAATGAATTTGGCACTAGATGGCCAATTTACTGACTGTGGATTCATATATATATTATATATATATATATGTATATGCATATATACACATATATGATATATATGTGTAATATATATACAGATGGCTAATATTATTGACTTTGGATTCATATATATGATATATACGTATAATATATGTACAGATGGCTAATATTATTAACTGTGGATTCATATATATGTGATGTATACGTATAATATATATGCAGATGGCTATTATTGACTTTGGATTCATATATATGATATATATGTATAATATATATACAGATGGCTAATATTATTGACTGTTGATTCATATATATATATGATATATATGTATAATATATACAGATGGCTAATATTATTGACTGTGGTTTCATATATATGTATGATATATATGTTTAATATATTTACAGATGGATTTACAGTCCATAATATTAGCCATCTAGTGCCAAATTTATTCTCTAGAAGGGCAGTTCTTTCAGGTGGTTGCTGTGGCCAGAGGAATGCACTCTAGATGATTCTGGTAATGGATTCAACTGGGCTTTGCAAGATGGCCTTTGCAAGATGGCCTTTGCAAGATGCAAGGTCCCTTCCGAGAGGGACCTTCAATCACCATTTGTTTCTGCTATCTGGGGAGCAAGCAGATTATGCTTCTGTGGCTCCAGGGGACATATATATATACATATATATTCATATAATATGTATATATGATACATTATACATATATATTTAATTTTGCATATATATACTTTATCTTTCCCAGAGTACCTGAGATTTTTCTTATACGTGTGTATATGTATGTGTATATACAAAGGATGCCAAAAGATGTATATACATTTTAGAAAAGGAAAAAACTGTATTAAAATCATAATACTTAACATGTACCAATAACAAAAGATAAATACAAGTCATCTTTCACTTCTGCAATTACAAGAGAAACTCAGAGTTGTTCCCATCAGTATCTAGACGCTTTTGATGATGGTGAACTACTATCTGTGCATGGCTGACCAAAGGCCTCCTGGACCTTCCCTTGTGCATCTCAAACTTACCATGGATGAGCACAGTTGTGAGGCGTTTGGAGGTTCTGTGGCATATCACGCCTCCACATTGGTGGTGTATTTCCACAACATTCTCTAATTTCAATTAGCCAGAGAAATTCTCTCTGCCAACTCTTTGGTCTCAAAGTTCAAGAATGAATCTGCAGACCACATGAGCAAGTAAAAGACCAAGTTTATGGATAGAGAGACTGATAAGCAAAAGAGGGGGAACAGTAAGTACCTCAGGTGGTAGAGAGGGGAGCCAGGGTGGGGAGCCCATGTGGGCTTCTGTCTAGGGATTTATATACTGCTTTTCCTCTGGGGGGGGGGGTGGTTGGCGTATGTGTGTCCAGAATACGTGCCAATTGGCAGGGGCCTAGAGGCAGAAAATGCTTTTATTTTATTTCTTTATTTTTGA
The DNA here is from genome assembly GCA_963574575.1 of Galagoides demidoff. NCBI lineage: Eukaryota > Metazoa > Chordata > Mammalia > Primates > Galagidae > Galagoides > Galagoides demidoff. Next base: position 12,927 of record CAUYQV010152122.1, read on the forward strand.
GACAGAGTCTGACTGTGTCACCCTCGGAAGAGTGCTGTGGTGACACAGCTCACAGCAACCTCCAACTCTTGGTCTCAGGTGGTTCTCTTGCCTCAGCCTCCCAAGTAGCTAGGACTACAGGCACCCACCACAATGCCCCGCTACAGAAAACAGTTTTAAAACTGGCAGGTCCTCCCAGTCCTTGCCCCAGGGGAGGGAGCAGGGGGTGTGCTCTACCTAGGGTGGTTTAGGAGGAACCACCCAGATGAGACAGCAGTCAGGCTGCTTTGTTCATGACCTTGCTTCAGCCCAGAGATGAGGCCTGGAAAGGGCAGTTTGTGCCTCGAGATGGGAGTCTGTGATGAGATTGATTTCTGAGCTTGCCCACTCCTAGAAAATAGGAGTCCTTGTCCAGCCCCGAACTCAGGAACCCTGTATCAACACCACTTCTAAAGGGTCTTGTGCTCTTCCCAGGGCAACCATGCTAGAGTTCATTTCATTAACACCATCTTTTAAGGGAATGTCATATTATACATTGCTAATGTAATTCAATTCAAATTCAAAACCTCTTAAAATGTGTATTCATTTTTTCAGCACCCTGGGGAAGTATCAAGCACTCTGATAAAAAGAACTCACAGCGCCATAATAAAGGAATTATTTCAGTAATGTGCATCATTGTGGGATTGTGAGTTTATTTCTACCAGAGTGCTTGACACAGTGTATGCATATACTGATAGCTTATCATATGTATGATATAAATACAATATGCTGTAACAAATAATATACATTTAATCTTCCCTGGAGCCATCACTATCCCAGGAGAAACAGAAAGATAAAGATTTTATTTCTTTAGTTCTTTGAACACAGCTGAGAACCTAAGGCAACCTCTGGGGCAGAAGTCCTGGGAAGGTGAAGAGGCCAGCTCTGCCTAGGACCCACAGCCCAGAGGTGCATTTGTCCAGTATGACAAATGTCAGCTAAGCAGTGGCCACTCTGGGTTGTCCCCACCCAGCCCTCTGGGGACAGGTGGCCAAACTGGCCAGAGACCCCTGGCTTTTGACCCCTGAGCCAAGTAACTCTTTCAAACCCCATGTTCCATTTTGCCACTTTGTCCCCAGGGCTCCCTCAGAGGTCCGCCTGGCATTCAGACGGCCCTTTGCACCGGCTCTGGCCCAGGAGTTCGCCTATTGCAGCCAGCGGGGTGAGGGGGAGGAGGGGGCAGGGCCTGGCAGTTTCATGCTTTAAAAGTAGTTCTGTGCAGAGCCGCTCCTCTCAGCACCCCTGGAGCTCCCAGGGCCCTCAGGATTTCCAGGCACCAGAGAAAAGAAGCCGGTTTGATTAAGCACGCAGAGGATTGGGAGCTGGGGTGGGGGGTGCCTGTTTATATTTTCTCGCATCCCTCAGGATGGGTGTTGGCGGGTGGGGAGGAGGGGAGCGAGGACCAAGAAACTTCATTTATATGTTAATAGTTGCCAGCACCCGGGCTAAACTGACAGAACTATTTCATGGGAAACTGACAAATTTTGTCAGCCAGGCTGTGCCTCCACATCTCAATGGGGCAATAATCTTGATTAGCAAAACAATCGGGGGCCTCCGGTTCCCGCTCAGGTTACACCCGGCAGACTTGGGGAAGGCTGGGGGGGGGCCTTGGAGCTTCCACCAGTTTTCAAAAGCCGCCGAGTTTAGGCAAATTCAGGGACCGGTGGTGGTGGGGGGAGGGAGGCTGCGGACAAAAGGGGTTAATTTGATTGACCAAATCTTCATAGCCTTACAACAATCATTTACTTAACAAGTAATTCCGCCAGAAACCAGTGCCACCGACAGGAAATTGGAGTGCAGTGTGTTTTTGCCCCAGATGTGTGGGAATTTTAGGGGCCTCCGCCTACCCCTTGCCAACCCTGGGAGGGGGGGATTTGCATCCTTCCCTCCCCCCTTGGGGCCCTAATTACCACATGCAGAATAACTGGTTATCTAAAAATATGCACAGCTCTCAACACCCACAGAGTCACTGCAGGCCACTGCTCTTACCTTATCCTGACTCAGTACTGGCTTTAATTTTTATTATTAGTTCATCGTATTGCTAATGAAATCTGGAGTGAGATGAGGACTAACTCTCCCTTTTAGGAACTCAAGACAGCTTGGGAAAGCTCTGGTGGGTTTATTTTCAGGGAGACCCAGGGGCCCTGTTAATGTTTGTAAACATACACTCAAGGAGCGGCGGTGGTTCCCTGTGTGCCCAGATGCCAGGAGAATCCCTGAAAAGTGGACGTCCCCACACAAGCCTTCAGAAAGGGACCCTCACAGCTTCCACACCTCCTGGGGAAGCCTTCCTTCCCTGCTAGACCTATCCTGCTACTGTCCCTTGCCCCGGACTCATGGAAAAGGAGTCTTTGAATGCAATGTGATGCACTGATTTATTTTAAGCTTGTTAAAATTTGAATAAGTTATAAACTCAGAAGAAGTGACCAGAATAGTACAAGGAGGTTCTGCATACCCATCTCACAGCTTAGCGTTCCCTCCGGACGAGCTCTTAGGTGACTGCTGTGCATTTTCAGACCAGGAAATCTGTTGGAAGAATACAATTAGTTAGACTACAGATCTTACTCAGATTTCATCATATTTTATTTTGCATGCACTCATTTTGGTTTTTGTGCTTATTTTTGTATATTATTCTAGAACTCCTTTTAAAATCTCATAAAGAAACTGAAGAGGCTGCAGTAACTCCATTTTAAAACTCAGACCCATAACAGAAAAAAAACACACCACCACCCCTGGCAAGGTCGGTCAGCCTAGGTGGAGCCAGCCTATCAGGCAACCCTTCTGTGGAAAAGTCCCTAACCGTAAACCCACCCTATAGCACCTCTGGCGTATCAGGTGGTGCCACGCATCCCTTGACTATAGCTCAGCCAATAGCAACCCCTCCTGACAAAACGTCCGATGAAATTCCTCTATACACTTAAAAAACCTCCCCTCGCTTAGTTTCGGGGTCTCCCCCGTGCAGCTGCGCTGTCCAGTGGAACAGTCCGACCATATTCTCTTTGTTTCTAGATGTAAGTCTCAAATATGGGAGAGTGCAGTGTTATGTGGACGACCTCAGATGTGGGTTAAGCATATGACTCCTTGTTCATTTTTTAACCCCGCGCTGTAGTTTTCCTGATTCACATCATGGTATGTATCCTAGCTACTGGAAGTGCAATTCTTGGACAAGGAGCATTAGCATCATCTGGGAGGTTGTTGGTTTAGGGAAGGATGTGTTTTTTTTCTGTGCTGTTAGGTTTAGTTCCTCGGGGCCTGTGAATCCAACTGACAAGGGACAAGAGAAAAGTGTGCACATTTTATTACATTATGGTGTGCAGCATGTATGCTGGGGAGAACTCAGTGATGAGTAACTCAACAGAGTGGTTGGGATTCAGCCTCTATACACCTAACTTAGCAAGGGAAAGGGAGTGGGGAGAAAGGGCAGGTAGGGAAAAGCAAGTGACTTTTTAGAAAGATAAATAGGCTCTTAGGAGAATACACAGAAGATAAGACAGTCTCCTGATAATGTCTGTTTGGGTGTGGTACCAACTTTTCCTCTCTGAGAAGAGACTAGAGCTCCTGAGCCAGGGGATTTATGAAGATTCAGTTGTTTTTTACGAGGGCTGTGCATTTAGGCAGATAAGGGATTTAAGGAACTTAAATGCCTCTAGCTCAAAATGATTCTTATGCCAAAGTTGCCCATTTTGGGGTGGCTTATCTTGACTCCGTTTACTAGAAAGGCAGAATCACAGGCCCCACCCTAGATCCACTGAATCGGAACCCACAGTTGAATGATATCCCCAGGTGATTCTCATTCACATCAACTTTTGACAAGCACTGCTCTAGCTACAGCTTTTGCAATTCACCTTTGAACACAGAGGTTCTCAACCTGTATTAAAGGGCTGCAACGTTAGGAAGGTTGAGAACCACTGTCCTAACACATAATAACTCAGGTTATTCACTACCCGACTTAAACATAGAGTCTTTCATGTGGTCTATTGGCCCTGTGGGCATGTCTGACCTTGTGGAGGAGGTGGACATTCTCGCTGTCACTGTCCCTCATTCAGGGAGAAGCAGCAGAAAACAGGTGACTTAGTTCATTCCTGCTGCTATAGCAGGGTACCTTAGACTGGGTAATTTGTAAATAATAGAAATTTCTTATTCATAGTTCTGGAGGCTGGGAAGTCCAAGATCAAGGTGCCAGCAGATTTGATGTATAGTGAAAGCTCTCTGCTTGCAAGACGGCTCCTGACTGCTGCAGCCTTCTGGAGAGAGCAAACACTGTATCCTTACATGGAGGGAATGAAGGGCTGGGCAGCTTCTGAAGGCTCTTTCATTGGGGCATTATTCCCATACATGAGAACGGAGTCTTCACACCTTAATCACTTCTTAAAATATCCCATGTCTTAATACCTTGGTGCATAAGTTCCAACATGCAACATTTGGAGGGACTTATGTATCCAAACTAGGATAACAGAGATACAAGAAAAAGACCTAGGGTGGGCAGGAGCAAGAACTCCAGTCCACCTTCGGCCTTGATCTTGTTGGCATGAACTATTTTAGGGAGTTATGACAAGGTGGTTGATGGTGCTACCAGGGGATAAGGAACACTTTATGTAGACACTGTCTACAGTGGGAGTTGCCAATCTGAATGAGCCAGGAAGTCTCATTCCATGGTTCTCTCTGTGTTGCTTCCTTCCATCTCATTTTAATGCCGTGAAGAAGTAAAGGAAGGTTTGTACCTTCCTTTGAGGAAGAATAATAGTGGGCAGTAGCATCCCTTACACCATCCCAGGCCAGTGTACAGGTTAGTCATGCTCAAGGACAGCCACCAGAAAAAAGGGATTCTCAGGTTTAAGAGTCTCAGTTGCAAAGTTTCGCCCTTTATCTCCATGTAGAGACTTTCCTTTCAGTTGCTAACATTGAAAAATTCATATTATTTTGTTATGGAAGGTGTAATTTCTGTAAGGCTCTTGAAAACTTTCAAAGTTAGCTCCTGGGAAATATAGAATTGGAGCCATCTTTTGTATTTCCCCAGAAGCTGAATTCCGTTATAAGAGATAGGAAGGTCCCCAAAGTATATTTGCATATAATTTGCATTTATATTCTCTACTCCCTTTAGCTTTAAGGTGGAAGAAACATCACATCACTCTTTCCAAAACTTTTGCTTCATCTTTTCTAATTAGCAAAGGCCAGCATGCTTTGTTGTTTAATATTTGAGGCCAAATACTTCAAATTGCAAAATGTTACCAATCAGATTGGTATGTGAATTCAACCAAAGTTTTCTTTTTCTTTGAATCTATTTTTTATTTTATTGAACCTTAACATATTAAAGCTAGAAGAGATCTTAGAAATCATTTAATTCAGAGTATGACTAAATAGTTTCATCTTTTATTTCAAACTTGGTAGAATGAAGATTGTATTGAGAGGAATTTGAGGCTGTGTGTCAGCTTAGTTAGTAGAAGAGAAGGAAGGGTTGTGATTGATTAGTGATGTCTGCACAGACAAACAGTGTGGATGTGGCAGCCCAATACCAGGCATTGGCCAGTGCAGAGCTGGCACAACACTTGTTCTGCAGATGAGGAAACTGAGTATGAGAGTGATTTCAGATCCTACAGAAAGTAATCAGCAAAACCAGGATGTTGATCTCTTAACTTCAACTCCAGTTCTTTTTCCATTGTATAACTTTAGGCCTCTAAAAGCAACCCTACACAAAAACAGCAAAGCTGGAGGTATAACATTGCCTGACTTCAAATTGTACTACAAGTGTACAGTAACCAAGACATTATAGTACTGGAATTAAAATAAAGACATAGATCAATGAAACAGAATAGAGAACCAAAACCTCAGACTCCACTACTATATAATGTAACAGAATTTGACTTAACTTGTGTCCCCTAAAGGTATTAAAATAAAAATCAAAAGTAAAAACAATCGTAGGCTTCCAGTTTTCTGTTTGGGCATCTGCAATGATTCAACCTATATGTTAATTGCTAAAACCTTGCTTTTCTTGGTACCTTACAGATACAACCTTATTTTACTCATTCAAATATAGGCAGGAAGTAATATTCAACTGTCAATATACTAAATGCACATAGTAAGAATTCAAAACTTTTTGAATGGGTTAGGAAAAGGATGTTTGAATGCATACTAATATCCCCAAATAAGTGGGTCTTGGTTTAATTTTCTATGAATACAGTTATAACAATAATTTAAAGGTAAACATTTAAGAATGAAAAATTTATAATTATTATGTTTAATATGCAAAGGACACTCTGAATCTCAAAAAGCTGACATGAAATTGCATGCCACTAATCACAAAGAAAGGAGGACTAGATGAGGAAATAGCAATAAAACGGTCCAAATCTATCTCCACTTCTAAGAAAACAGAGAGCAGGTCCTAAGAGAAACAGGTCAACAATGACTTGTTTTGTTTTTTTTTTTTTTTTTTTAATTTAAAGAAACAGGGTGGTGCCTGTGGCTGAAGGGAGTAGGGCCCTGGTCCCATATACCAGAGGTGGTGGTGGGTTTAAACCCAGCCCTGGCCAAAAACTGCAAAAAAAAAAAAAAAAAAAAAAAACCAAAAAATGAAAAAAACAAGCCACGGAGAGCCCCACAAACCAGA
>CAUYQV010152127.1:0-27086 GCA_963574575.1 Galagoides demidoff
TTTACTCATTAAACTAATCTAAGTAAGATTTTCAACTTTTATTAAATATTATAGTAATAAGGGACATACCCAACTTTTCAATATGAATCAATTAATTATTTATACATAAGAATCTAAAGAACACAACAAAACTAAAAAACTAAATTATACCCAAAAATTTGGGGGTGGGGGGGGTAGGGGTTGGGTAGAAGGGCGGATGGGTGGTGGGAGGGTGACAGGAAAGATCACCTATATATCTGTCTAACAAGGGTACAAGTGAACTTTTCTAGAACTAGAATATAAATGTTTTGATACAGTGACTAAGCAAATGACATGAAATTTATGTTGACCAGTTTGATGAAAGTATTTCAAATTGTATATGAAAACAGTACAATGTACCCCATGTTTGCATTAATGTATATAGCTATCAATTATTTTAAAAAATGATTATGTATTAGAAAACAAAATAGGAAAACAATTACCTGACCTAAGATGTAGACGGGAACACTATTATAGTACATTTGTGGGACAGACATATAGAGCAGTGATTCGCAACCTTCCTAATGCCGTGGCCCTTTAATACAGTTCCTGTGGGTCACAGACCCACAGGTTGAGAACCGCTGATGTAGAGGATCTTAAAGTGCACTAACATTATTCCAATAAATCAATTTTAAAGATACACAAAAGGTAGAGCCAAAGATTTGCATAAAGGAAGATTTCCTATCCTCTAAAGATAGGATGGGAATGCACTATATTTAACATCTTGCTCAGGTGAACACTCATGGCTAACAGAAGAGTCTGTAGCACAGAGGCATTAGACGAAGAGAAAGTTGTCCCAGATAACCAGACATATGCATTCACATAAATCTTGTTGGGTCACTCAGATGTCTGTGGAAACTTGTACAGTGACTATTGAAAATAGTCATAGCTGTTCAACTTTTTATTAGATATAGAGACTGAAGATTTTCTGAACTTACTAGAACATCATAAAAGATACGGTCATTGCAGTGCAAACTTGCAAGGGAGGCAAAGAAAAGGGGGAGGAATAAGTACTAGACTAAAACAATGTGGAATAAATACAAAAGATTGTGACTAGGCCCTTTAGATTCACTTCTCTTAGTTATTACTGAAGGAAGGGCTGAACTATTTATTGAAGAGGATTTGGAGGGTAAAATAAGAATCTGACTAGAACATTCTTCAGTATTGCTGGAACCACATTCTCAAAAGAAATAAATCTGCACAAACAGAAGGAGGGAGAGGAGGAAAAGGTGAAGAAATAAATCTGCAGAAACAAAAATTTTATGGGAAAGTAAAATCTAGGGCAGAAATCAGCAAATTCCCATCTGTGCTACGTAACCACCATGCTGTGGGTGCCAATGGCCCACTGCCTATTTTTGTAAATAAAATGTTATTGAAATATGGCCACTCCCACTTATTTATGTATTATCTGTCACTGCTGTCACAATATAACCACAGGGTTGACTAGTTACAATAGAAGTCATGTTCCATAAAGCGTAAAATATTTACTCTCTAGTTTTTTACATACAAAATGTCTAATTTGTGGTCTCTGAGGGAGATACAATTACAAGTAGTATAAACATATTAAACAATAAAATACAAATACGTACTTTTTCTAAAACCAGTTTTATACATATTTAAGCATTTCCTTGATATTTAATCCTGAATATATGTTGTATGTATGTGTATGGAACTATTTGGTGGATAGAACACAATTTATTCCGGAATGTAGACTTGGAAATTCCACATCAGTCATCTGGGGTTTCTTGTTGTAGTTTTAAAAGGAATTTCACCTCCAGCAATATGTGGTATTCATACTTCTTCAGGCGCTAAGTTTGAGAATATGTAGAATACAATTGAAAATTTCTAGTAAGATTATTAAAGGCAACAGACTAAACAAGAAGCTACTTTTCCAAAAGACTTCTTTCACTGTTTTTATCCTTGACTGTAGTGCTACTTATCACCTATAAATGACCTGTGAAGGGCATGAAAGATCAGAAACCATTCAGTTCAGCTTTTATTTCAAAAGTAGAGTTTCTCTCTCCATAAAGTGTCTCAAATCATTTATCTGAACGTTTCGTTTTCATATGATTAAGAGGAGCTTCTCTGTCTCCTCAGTAAATGTTCTTATCTACCACTACTGTGCATCTCTCTCTTAAGTCAAAAGGTCTTTGCATAAATATCCTTGTCTCTTTAATAATGTTTAATGTCAATTATTCCCAATAATTCCCTCTTCACTAGCTACGCTACAATCGGGGATAAAGTTCTGAGTAGATAACATTTCTGCACTGTGTGATTGAGGGGAATTGGATAGAGAAGGTGTTCATAATAAACACCTCTGACAAGAAATCTTGCCCAATGTTTCTGTCTCAGTCTGCATCAACGCTTGCTTTAGTTCATTTTTAGAAATTTATTCATTTGATTTCTTGTCTGTAATGTATCATCTAAAAATAAATGTGCCGCTAGTAGAAATGACTTTATACATGTTATCATAATACAAACTAGAGGGGTCCTGTGGAATTGGTAGGTGCCGTAGCAGTAATTTCAACAATGAAGGGTAAAACGGCAGGATTAAGTCCAGGTACAGTGTGGAGCAGGGGGATGATGGGCACTGACAGGGGTGGACAGCATATCAAAACTAAAGAAGTTGGTGAAAATCGCAGCACACACAATCTTCACCTACCATTCAGGTGTTCCTAGAGTCAAGTCTGTTCAAGAATTTGGTATGCTGGCTTTATTTTCTGAGAGAGAGTAAGAAAAGGAAGAAGAGAGAAGAAGAAAGGAGAAAAGGAGAAGAGGAGGAGGAGGAGATGTTAAGGCTGGAAGGGGGAGGAGATAGAAGGAGGGAAAGGAGGAGAAGGTGAAGAAAAAGAAGGAAAAGGAGGAGATGGAGGAAGAACAGAGACCCTGCCAATCAGTTGCTCACTGCTTTAGAAATTTCTGACCAACGGGTTTAAACTATTATTTTCTATCCTGGAACTTTGTTGCTCTCCTGGATCCCATATTATCTTCTGTCTATGATTTAAGGAGTTCTTTCAGAAGTGGTTTTTTTTTTTTTTTTTTTTTTTTGCAGTTTTTGGCTAGGGCTGGGTTTGACCCCACAACCTCTGGCATATGGGGCCGGTGCTCTACTCCTTTGACCCACAGGCAGCACCCAGAAGTGTGTTTTTCTAAATGAGATTACCTTGTCAGAATGGCTTCTGCCAAAGTTGTAACAATTCTCAAAATTCTTAGTTTAAGGCTACAAAGTTTCTTTTCTTTTTAACTTCAGAAACTTTTATTTTTGGGTCGGTACCTGTGGCTCAAAGGAGTAGGGTGCTGGCCCCATATGCTAGAGATGGTGGGTTCAAACCCAGCCCCAGCCAAAAACCAGAAAAAAAAAACTTTTATTTTTGTCTCATCGAGGGCACAGAATACTTTCATTAGCTGCAACTTTTGGTTTTCTCCTTACAGACTCTGCTCCATTGCCCTTACCCAGGAATATCCTGTATGGGCAGCTTCCTAGAACCAAAAAACTATTTTTGCCTTCTCCCTTAAGTGTGCTCTAAGTGTGGTAGCTCAAACTACACTATTTAAGCAGCACCTTCTAAGCTGTCCAGTAAAATCCAGGAGTCTTCTACATCAGAATGCAGACTGAAAAAGAAGATTCGATAGTGTCACTCACTTGGTTATCACAGGTAGCAACAAGCTATCCATGCCTGTTTCTCTACTTGTGTTTCAAATACTCCAGATGTCTCATTCAGATCTGCTTATGATGGCTCACCTAGAAACCCAGTTCATTATATTGTATCACATTCTTTGACATGTCATAAAGACCCCAAAGATAGCTATTCTATCTCACCTCTCCTAAGACCCTTAAGTTTGAAACTAGTTCAATAGTTTTTAAAAAGCAATTTTAATAGGGCAAAGCTTTACTTCTACAGCAACTGGCTTCAAACGTGAAATGCTGTGATGACTGGCGGCTCGTACAGCCATGTCTTGATATTTGTATACATTATGCTTAGTAGTGACCATCATTACTCAAGAAAACTGATTTCACACTGCACAGGAGGCAGACCAACGATGAATTTTCCATCTGTGAGTTTACACACCAACAGGGGGAGAAAAATATTAATGTAACTTATCTTAGGCCCATGCTGCAAATATAGCAATACCTTAGCATTTTTACCAAGGGCTGTTTATATGCATTTTAGAATTATCTTTGTAAATGTAAGGTTTCTTTGTCCACTAAACAAAACCTGAAATATCGTAATCTAAGGTCAGATGTTAAAATACGAACAACCTGAAGACTGTATTAAAAAGCTTTGTACATTCAATTTACGTTTTTAACACTTAGTTGGATAAACAAGTTTATTTATAAATTTAGTTAACATATGTAACTGACCTAAAAACTTCAATAGAAAGATAAAATTTTAAAACCACTTGGAATGCCATCTCTGTCAGTGATTTTCCCAGGACAGTAACCAGATGTAACCTAACCCCCAACACCATCTTAACCAGCAGAGGCTGAATAAGCTGGAGCTGTGTGCTCTTCCCCCACAGCAAGTTTACACTAAGGGCTGTAATACAAGCTCCACAAGGAAAAGAATTTAGGAATCATCTCCTCACATAGAGGAGCAAAACTCAACCTAGTTTATGAGACCAACCACAACACAATGAAAAGCTGCACTAACTAGTTCTTCAGACTATTAGTAACAGATGATGCTACTGTGAATAACTTGTATTTTATTCTAGAGCCTTTATAAATGAAGTCCCCCACTTAGTGTTCACATCAGCAGCTAGAGGGTTCGTCAACACGTGGTAGAATGAGGACTTATGCAAGGTCTAATGCACACAGCACTTTCCTACTATGGAAACAAGTGCAGCCTAGGTAGGAGAAAACCAACTGGACCCTAAATTTACACACACCTTGATGACAGACTTCCCACCACTTGTGAATGTAAAACATTTAATTTTAAAATGTTGACACTACAATATATAAAATAGCTATTATAAATGCACATAGTGTATTCTATAGCTGCCAGGTTTACTTTTTTTTTTTTTTAAGGGAACTGTAAGTTACAGTGTGGTTAAGACTTGTATCTTCACCCTTGGAAAAGCCCACATTCCATCACAGTCATGTATGGTCAGATTTAACAGCCCCAGTTGTTAAACACTTGGATCAAGTCATAACCAGTTTTATTGCAAAAGGACCCTGTACACATTTATCAATTCTAGTACTAGTACCTTAACAGCTACCCAGCAAGTCCTTAACATGCAGAAACATGCATCATGAGAAGCAAGAAATATCACCCATCCCTTCTGCATATTAGCAACTTGTTACTCTTGAGCAACAGTGCTCACATCACTGAGGTCTGAAAACAGTCACTTTTCGCATTCATCCTAAGTGAAACATGGAATGACTTAAATACAAATGCAACATATTTGAAACAATTTCGTACAAAAAAAAGTCACAAATTAAACCAATGTATTTTACAGAATTTACTACAGAACACCATAAAAATTGCCTTCACTTAAGCTCTCTCCCCCTGTATCTGGCAAACCAACTGCATGTCTTTGGGCATGATGGTGACTCTCTTAACGTGGATAAGATACAGATTAGTATCTTCAAACAAACCTACCAGGTACACTTCACTCGCCTCCTGAAGCACATCAATGACCACACTGTAATCTCAATTTGGGTCTGAAATACTGGGCTATCTCCCTCACCAACCTCTGGAAAGGCAGCTCCTGGATGACCAGCTCAGTTGACTTCTGGTAAGGACTCTCAGGGGCTTTACGGTGCAGGACCTGTAGCGATGAGATTTCTTCACCCCGTGGGTAGAGGGCACTTTTCCTGGCCGCTCTGGTGGCTAGCTGTTTGTGGGGGTGGAGGGGTAGGGAGGTGGGGGATGGGAGGAAGGCTTTCCCACTAATGGATTTACCAGCAGTCTGCTTGGTTCGAGCCATTTTCTTTTACCCAGTGCTGAAGTCTTAGGTCACTTCTCAAAGCGCTGTGCCGCTTCTGATGCTCAATGAAGAGCCACAGTCACCAAGCAAAGAGAAGATGCTTTTCCATCCAGTGACCAAACCGCTCTGCACCAAGGCTACAAAATTTCTCATCAACATGTACAAAATGTGTACGCCAGGACAGAATGCCATGGGCCCTTGGGAGTGTTTATGTGCATGACAACTAAACAAAAGGATAAGTTTGCTGGCATAGTAATATAGCATAGAGTTGGGAAGTAATAAGCAGTTAGCTACACTTTGATTTGCTCTTTAAATTTCTTTTAGTCTGAAAACTGACATGACTGCCTGTACTAATGAAGTAACCCCTCCTGCCCCCACATAACTTAAATATTTATTTCAAGTTGGATTATGTTTATATAAAATAAATATGTTTCATGAAATGGAAGGTAGCAGTCCTAAAAGAGGAATATTTTATTGATTTATTTGCATATATTTATCACAGCCTTGGGTCACAGAGCTTCAGTGCTACCCTGTGGCAATTCTTTGATCCAAAGTAGTAGCTTTGTCCATCAGTGGACCACATGCTTGTAATGGTGCTTAATATACAAGATGACTACAGTGGTAGAAAAAGAAATACAGCATGTGTTTTAAAATCCTCAGAGAGGATATATTTGATAGTAGGCTTGTTAATATAAATTGGCCTATTATATTCTGCTCTTTTCTTTCCCAATGGAAATTGTACTATTTATGCCCACTGAGAACAATGCTTAGTTGTGCTTTCAGCTATTCTACTTTATCTAAACAGCTCTTTCCTTCTCTTCCCCAAGTTTTTAATTAAGCTCAGCAAAAAAAAAAAAAAAAAAATTGACATTACTAACTTACTATGCTTTGGGAACAGTTATTTTGAATGCAAATATACAGCTCCTAAATTTAAAGTAAAAATGAGAAATATACAAAATGATTATATTTTGTTACGCAAATTTATTTTTCTTTCTTGCTAAAAAGATTTGGTTATTGCTTTGCTTCAACTGGAACACAAATGAGGCATGAGATCTCCTGTCTCATTTTCACATTTGAAAACAACACTGAGTATTAACACAGTCATTGATATTATATACAAGCTCTAATTCAGTCAGTTGTTGATTTGTGTGGTATCGCACAATAAAGAAATAGTAACTATTTGAAAGAGTCTGCAGCAGAACTGTGATAAATATCACTTTAGACTATTGGCTTGAACAGTATACACTAGAGATTTCTGTGATTAACAATATAATCAACAGGTATTAGTTACATGTTTAGGAATTTGAGCTCTTTTTATGTTACTACTTGGATGTAATAAAACAAGTAATTTGAGCTTTATTCAACATGTAAAGTCCCTTAATCACCTTATATGGTCCAATACTGTTATGAAGCACAGTGCAAACTTAAAATTTATACTGGAAAACTTAAAAGCCATCATTACTTAGATGTGACCTAAAGTCATAGCCAAGGAATTCACAGAAAGAATCTATCTACAATTAATCTATTATTTATGTAACTTTAAACTGGTATTATCGTTTAGAGCATAGATTTGTGAGTATAAAAAATGATATGAGGACTTAAAAGCATGATATTTTTTAAAAACAAATATTGCATGTCAAAATTTTATTTTATTTATTTATTTATTTATTTTGAGACAAGAGTCTCACTCTGTCACCCTTAGTAGAGTGTTGTGGTGTTACAGCTCACAGCAACCTCAAACTCTTGGGTTTAAACTATTCTCTTGCCTCAGCCTCCCAAGTAGCTGGGACTATAGGCAACCACAACAACACCCAGCTATTTTTGTTGTTGTTGTTGTTGTAGTTGTCATTGTTATTTAGTAGGCCCAGGCAGGTTTGAACCCACCAGCCTCTATCTACGTGGCTGGCGCCCTAACCACTGAGCAACGGGTGCTGAGCTTACATGTTGAAATTTTAATTTTAATTTTTGGTAAATCAGTCTTTGGTTTATATTTATTTTAAATAGAAGAATTAGGTGATTTAATTCATAGTTTTATGCTTATACTCTCAGTCTTATTTCTATATACAGTTTACTTTCCCACTGTAATACAATGGCATTAAGTTTTTATTAAGAAATAACATATTTAAGGCCAGACATGGTGGCTCATGTCTATAATCCCAGAATTCTAGGAGGCCAAGGCCAGTGGGGTGCGTGAGTGTAGGGGTTCAAGACCAGTCTGAGCAAGAGTGAGACTGTGTCTCTAAAAATAACCAGGCATTGTGGTAGGTGCCTACAGTCGCAGCTACTCAGGAGGTTGAGACAAGAGGATGGCATGAGCCCACAAGTTTGAGGTTGCTGTAAATTGTGATGCCGTGGCACTCTACCATGGGTGACAAAGTGAGACTCTGTCTTAAAAAAGAAAAATCAAAGAAAACAAAAAGGAAGGAACATATTAAAAAACAATTATCATGCTAAACATATCAAATGCAAAGCCTTTGAATTTCAGGTTTTTGCTTTCTCAAATATGGCATTGTAAAACTGTCTTGATATGGTAATGTGAAGCCACTTTGGATACTGCAGACCAGTGGTTCTCAAAATGGGAGCAATTTTGTCCCCAGGGGATTTTTGGCAGTGTCAGGAGATATTTTTAGTTATTGAAACTTGGAGGGATATGCTCCTGGCAGCTAGCAGGTACAAGCCAGAGATACTTCCAAACATTATACAATGCACATGGCATCCCTACAACAGTTAATTATCCAGCCCAAAATGTCAGTAGTGTTGCCTAACTGTGGGTTAAAAAAACTCTGTGGCAGAATGACACTGTCTAATAGAAATACAATGTGCTTCATAAATTAGAGCTACCCATATAATTTAAAATTTTCTAGAGCCACATTAAAAAAATTAAGAAAAAGGTGAAATTATGTTAGTAGTATATTTTATTTAACCCAGTATATCTAGAATAGTATCAGGTGAGCATGCATTCAATATAAAATACTGAAGAGATATTTTACATTTTTAATACTTTTTAGAAAGCCAGTCTGTACTTCATACTTGTAAGACATCTGAATTCAGACTAGCCACATTCAAGTGTTCAATAGCCACTTGTTGTTAGTGCATAATGTACTGGGCAGGGAAGCTTGCTTATACTCCTACCTTTACCACTATTCACCCATATCTAACACATAGAAGAAAAGATAAAAATGATCTAAACTGAGTTATGCCGCCAAGTGTGACTAGCATTTTCTTTTGTGTATCAAATGTGTACCAAAGACTTTATAAGATTAACACTTTCATGTTAATGTTAAATCTCATCTTTAATAGCGTCACTGTCTAAAAGGTCTAATCACAAACTCAGAAGGAATAGTAAATGAATATAGTACACCCTCCATTTCAGTCCAGCAATCTGCCACTTACAATATCGGGACTGTTGGGCTATATAGCCTATCATAGCCCAAAGTAGGTTTGATAAAACAAAATGGGGGGTATTACTCTTCTATGAGGAATTATAAATACAACTTTTTATTTTCTCAAAGCCATTCTAGTAAATTAAGACAGCCAAAATATTTAAATAGGCTTATCTCTTTTAATTTTATTAAAAAGTACACTATTCCTGATTGGCTCTGGTTTGTTCCAGTTTAACATAACGTAACTTGGAGTGCTCAGTTGATTTTTCCTGAGGACACAAAGTCTGTGGTTAGTGGCTTAGAAGTTATGCTATTGGATCAAAATGTACCCCCCCTTTTAGTCTAGTTATTAGGTAATTAACTTTGCTCTGTGTAAGTAGGCAATAAATTAGAGTTACTGAATGAGTGGCCAGACAGTGCTAACCAGAATCCTAATGATAGATTACGGAAAGTTGGAAGCCCATATTTTCTTACCTTTTTTTTTTTCTCCTTCAAAATATAAAGTTATCATAAATATAAAGAAAACAAAACAGATATCATTTAAAGTGCTACTTTAAAGGAATTTAACAACTTCAAAATATTAATAAAATGTATTTTGTCCTGTAGAAAACATAAGAAAATTGCTTAAATGATTTATAATCTATTACTGGAAAGTCTTACACTACTATATATGGAAACTTGGATGAATTTGAATAATGCATACTATACTCCATTAAGTAACTTACCCTAATTTTGGTGTTTTTCTTCCCATGGAATCTCTTTCAAATGGTCATAAACTATGGGCAACTTCTGTTTCTGCTTTGAAAAGGCATCACTAACACTTGCAAATTTAAGATGTATTTGATATAACAGCAAAGTCTTTGAATTTCTCTAAAGGACATTAGGAAAGTTTTCAGCTCACAAAAGATTGGAATCTAGAATGGAGAAGAACAGATTGTCAAATGAAACATGATGGTAGGTGGTAGAATTTGTTTAAATATAGATGCCTACTCTTCAATAATTGTTGCTGAAACTGTACCATCTGCTTTAAAAGAATAATCATTCGTGGCATATCATGTTAATACATTCATGAGAAGTAATGAGTTTCATTTATTTTTGAAAATTTAATTTACCTAGAGTTATTAATTAAGTTTATTTGGCCAGTATGTTAGGGAAAATCTACATAGTGTAGAGTTACATGGTGTATCTTTTATCGTAGTGTTCTGATAAGATCTGGTTAGAAATAACTACATTAGTTCTCTTAGAATTCTTTAATGCAGAGAAGTTAGAGATATCTTTAAATGATGATAAATGATATGAAGTGTATTATTGATCAAATTCATGTCTTAATGCTTGGAATATTCTTGGGGAGATCAGCTTTTTAAAATACTTATTGTTGGAGTTTAGTAAAGATCTACTAAGTACGTGTATCCATAGTGTTCTTTACTAGAAAAAATGAAATGATTTCTGTTTAAGAAGTTTGTAATCAAGAAAAATGGAATAGATGTGTTAAGCTGCTTTGAATTCTAAAAATAATATTAATAAAATGTTTTTTTTTTTGGCCAGGGCCAAGTTTGAACCTGCCACCTCTGGTAAAAATATATTATTTTTAGTTAAGTGGCGATATTACATTTTGAAATATCCTCCATTAATTTTTGGTTCCTGACTTCCAACACTTACTAATTTTGCTGTTACATTGCACTTTATAATTATAGACATATCTAACTTTATATATCATATATTCATTTTTTATAATATTTAAAACTAAATATGTTCATAATATGCTGAATATTTTGGCCTATTCTGTTAAAGCTCACCTAGAAGCTTCTCTTCTTAAAACCTTTTTTAATTCCTTCTCAATTAAATATGACTGATTCTCATTCTATAGTGAGTTCTTAATTTTACCTTGAATATTATTGGCAGGCATTTCATTCCACCCTACTCCATAACCTTTAAAAGATAAGCACCTTTAAGGGTAGTGACTGTCTTAAATTCTTTTTTATAATTTTTCTCAAATCTAACTGATGTGTTATGTATAGTAGACTCTCAATCAGTATTGGTATTAATTAAAATGAATATGATATACTTCTGTTTATTTAGAGATTAATTGGATGTCATGTATTAAGGAAGGAATTTAATACACAACTCATTTTTCAAAGACAAATCAGCCAGATGGATTTTTTTCCATTTAAGTGGTTGATACTTTTATATTTATTCTGTGTGGCATGTGCTCTTTCTGTCACATCTCTCACTTTAATGAGTTGATAATGTCACCAAATGGTTTTTGGCTATATCAGAACAGGTATGTGTAGGAAGTAGCTAGAATTCCTTTATGAGTACCCACAAATGCTAAAGGAGTTTCTAACATAGGCATTAGAGGAAAAGAAGACAACATCTGAGTTAATGAGAAAAGTAAATACACTCCCTGGTCCAGCTGCAAAGGAATGAACCCAGGGCAATTCAGTGTTCCCCCTCAGAAACACAGCTGTCTAGTTTCAGTATTTTATGTGTCTACATACACACACATAGTAACATGCATGTAATTTATCTCATCTTAATTGTTTCCTCATGTTTAAAAAAGCTTTTAGTGTATTCTAGTGTATTTGCTCACATCTGGAGAGTTGGTTATACTAATGAACATTGAAAAATTTAAAAAATATATTTATATGACTATGTATAGCAACTACAATTATCCTCCAGGCATTAACTTAAAGACTTGTGTCTGTCTACTAAAATATAGCAAGTGTGGAGGCACTAGCTTCTTATTCACATCTAATGTCACTTAAGACCCATATGACTTTAGCAAGACATTTTAACCTGTGTCTCGGTTTTCACACCTATAAAATCAGAGATTCTGATGTCATATACTTTAATGTGTCTTCACTCTGAATGTGTTAGTGTGTGGTTATGTTTGTGAAGAAGGCTGCCTTGGCTTACTGACTGTCTATACCACTTATTAGTTCTTTTATCCTGCACAAGTTAGTTAATATACACGAGACATAGTCTTATAATTTCCCAAACAGGTACAATAACAGGCATGTGTTATGACGATTTAATAAAACATAAATTGCTGATGATTTATAAAATCTTAGAAGTTTTAACTAGTATGATGAGGATATTTCAAGCTAACAAAATATTTTAAATATTCTTGTTCAGTTTCACTATAAATTATCCTATTTTCAGTAATGCATGTAAACTCTTCTGATTTACCTTTTTTTCCCTCTTTTTTAGAGACAGAGTCTCATTCTGTCACCCTCAGTAGAGCTCACAGCAACCTCCAGCTCTTGGGCTTAGGTGATTCTTTTGCTTCAGCCTCCCGAGTAGCTGGGACTACAGGTGCCTGCCACAATGCCTGGCTATTTTTTGTTGAAGTTTGGCCGGGGCCAGGATCAAACCCACCACTCTCGGTATATGAGGCCAGCACCCTACTCACTGAGCCACAGGTGCCTGCCACAATGCCTGGCTATTTTTTGTTGAAGTTTGGCCGGGGCCAGGATCAAACCCACCACCCTCGGTATATGAGGCCAGCACCCTACTCACTGAGCCACAGGTGCCGCCCTTATTTATCTTTCTTAATCATGCTCCAGAATTGGACATAAAAATAAGAGAAAAATATGTAGTATACCTATTATGTATTCTTTATTGTATGAGAAATAATTTCTAAAGATATGGTGTATCAATAGTTAAAATTATTAATGAAATAGAATATGATTTGAGACCCTTTAATGGGTACAACAATATAGCATGCTTATTACTATAAGGATTTTAGAATAGTTCAACTATTTGCTCTTAAGAAGTTTATAATATTGGTATCAAGGAAAGAAGTAAATAGTAAACACAGTTGTGTCTTCAACTGAACATTGACAAAGGGATGGAATTGCAACAAATAGTAATGGAGTGGGAGATAGCATGAATACTGGGAGAGGAGAGAGAAAGATCATGATGTGTCTTTATAGGAAATTAGGTAGATCAGTGTGTAGATTTTAAGGAGATTAAGCTAAAATGATGATACTGAGACCCTCAAATGCCAGTTTAAGAACTAAGACTTGCCCCCTTAAGAAGGAAATAGAAACATTTAATTTTAACTGGCTACCTCTCTCTGGCAAAAACCAAGAAGCTAAAAAACAACTAAAAAATCTTGCAAAAAAAAAAAAAAACAACTAGAACTATCTTCATTAAAAGTGTTTTGAAAACATTCATCTTATTTTGTATACTGTTATATGGCATTAAAAGTTTATTCTTTTCTTGTCCTCAAATCAATTTAAAATTGAGATGACTTAAAACAGAGAGCTAGTTTATAATTCTAGAACCAATGTATGAAATACACCTTATTCAGGCGGTGCCTGTGGCTCAGTGGGTAGGGTGCTGGCCCCATATACCATGGGTGGTGGGTTCAATCCCGACTCTGGCCAAATTGCAACTAAAGAAATAGATAGCTGGGCATTGTGGCGGGTGCCTGTAGTCCCAGCTACTTGGGAGGCTGAGGCAAGAGAATTGCCTAAGCCCAGGAGTTGGAGGTTGCTGTGAGCTGTGACGCTACGGCACTCTACCGAGGGCAATAAAGTAAGACTCTGTCTCTAAAAAAAAAAAAAAGAAAGATATACCTATTCATTGAAGAGTAATATGGTACACTATTATAATCATAATATACATTTCTCACTGCTCTTGAAGAATACGAATCATAGAAATAAATTAATTGAGGAAATTGCTGATGATTTTTCTTACATATTGAAATCGTTACTATTATTAACAGAATAATATAAAAAATACATAGCTCTAACAAATTCAGATAGTCAATTTATGCTTTACCACAAGAAATATACCAAAAAATAAGAGAAACTTAATTCTTAGATAATGCCACTATGTTCCCTTCTCATAAAAATACAGGTTTTATTTATTTAGTAAAGTTGAAATGTCTAGATGAATGAATTTATTTTCTCTTCAAGGCAAAAACTCATACTGTATCTATTTCCACAAGTACAGCAATTTAGATATGTCACCAAAGCACAATTTGGCAATGTTAAATAAATATATAAGAGAGTGTGTGTGTGTGTGTGTGTGTGTGTGTGTGTGTATGTATATTTGTGGGTATCTTTTCTAACAGCATTTTTTCATCTTTGGAAATACTGAAAGAAGTGTGTTATCCAGAAAAGAAAAAATATATTTTCATTATATTTTACTTGGGCAGAGCATATCTGAAATACTAAGTTTTGAGCAGTACATCTTGATAAATAAATTCGTATAATCACAAATTAATTAACAGTTATTATTTTTATCATCTTTAGAATATGTAGACACTAAAAATTAAAAATTATCTTACTAAACATGTTGGAACATTACAGCATATACAATATTGTCTTTAGTATTTAGCTGGCGAATGTTTTTCCTTCTTAACAAAAGGGAAAAAACTAGAAATTTGTTAGTAGAATTCTGATGGAAAATAACACAGTTTAGAACTAAATTGAAGCCTGTTTTAAAAGGCCTTACACAATTTACACAACTGTGTAATTCTGAAATATGTAACATTGAGTATGTAAATTTAAAACTTCTAAGCCTTTGTTTCCTCAGTTGAAAAGTAAGGTCTAGGGAGTTATAAAAGTTCAAATATGCCTTGTAAAATGAACATTTCCTATAAACATAATATCTATTATTCTAGTGATTCTATTATTAATTGATTAAATATTTGTTTCATTTTTATATAAATGAGGCACTATCTTTAAAACCTTACAAAATGTTGTTTTGTTTTATCTTGTTTTGAGACAGAGTCTCACTGTGACACCCTCGGTAGAGTGATATGGTGTCACAGCTCACAGCAACCTCCAACTCTTGGGCTTAAGCAATTCTCTTGCCTCAGCTTCCCAAGTAGCTGGGACTACAGGTGTCCACCGCCACACCTGGCTATTTTTTGGTTGCAGTTGTTTAGCTGGCCTGGGCTGGGTTCAAACCTGCTACCCTTGGTGTATGTGACAGGTGCTGTAACCACTGTGCTCTGGCCGCCAAGCCATAAAATATTATTTTTATTAGTATCTAAATGATTTATCATAAACATTCTCCAAGGATACAGGTTCAAGATAAATCTTTTCCTAAAATACAAAATTTGTTACCATGCTTGTTCCTCCTTTTTGCTGCATCAAAAATGTTGCTTTTTTTTTTAACTTTTACAACACTAATTTCATTAATTTAATATGGTTTTAACTCTGAAAGGAAAGTTAAGAAAATAATACCAAAAATTCTTTCAGGTCTAATGATATTTGGATATGTAGTGTTAATTCTTCACTTTGCAACTTTTTTATATCTCCTTTCATATAGTGAGACTACCTTTAAAAATCAGAGAAAAATACTGAATGCCCATGAAATGGCAATACATTCCTTTTGCTTTCCATTTATTAGGGTTTAGCCAATGTTGTTAAGGTTTCTGCTTTCAATTTATTCATAATTCTAACATTTTCATTTTTCCGTAGGGTCCTTTGGATCAGATACATTCAGTTTTTCTCATGAGCTAGATATTTGCAAACACCATGTGAAATACAGAAGATAATTTGTTTTAATGAGTGTCTCTACCAATATTTAGTATAAAGGATAAGATGAGGGGTTTCCTTCACATAGATACCTCCCAAGATGTTGTGAAATGTAATAATTGAATGTAAAACATTTTTTTGCATTTTCTACATTTTCTAATAACATTTTCTTTGTTTTTTTTTGAGACAAAGTCTCACTATGTCACCCTCAGTAAAGTGCTGTGGAGTCACAGCTCACAGCAACCTCCAACTCTCAGGCTTAAGTGATTCTCTTGCCTCAGCCTCCCAAGTAGCTGGGACTGCAGGCACCCACCACAATGCCTGGCTATTTTTTCATGGTTGTTGTTGCTGCAGTTGTCATTGTTGTTCAGCTCAGAGGCTTTTTTCTTTTGTTCTATCTATCTCTTTAAGTGCCTGTTATCAAAGATTCCAGCATACCAATGAACATATCCACTATTTTCAGGTTTAATATCTGATGCTTTCTTTTCCTCATTCATGCCTCTTTATGCTCAAGGCCATTCCCGAATTTAAAAAGAGCAAATAAATAATATCTTACCTCATGGAATTTCAGTGACTTGGGAAGCAAAGACACTAGACTCTGATGAAAGGGATTCACATTGGCTCAGGCTTAGTGAATAGACTGGTGATGGTTTGGGTTAGTAAATTGTACTGAACTATGTGAAACTCATGGATCAGGGACTGGTTTGCCAGATTCTGATTCAGATTTTCAACAAAATGTATAGAGATGAAGGACAGACTAATAACTTGGTGGAGTCATCAGGCTTATAACACATGACACCCAATAATTAGGTTATGTTGGAAAAAATTCACTTCCCAATTCATATTTGCATTAAAAAGTGGGTATGAAATAGTGGGTGTAAGACCCAAGTATGTCCAGCTGTGAGTAGCAATAGAAAAAATTCAGTTCCCTATTTGCAATTTTAATTGGTCCCACATGCTCTCCCCCTACCCATACCCCAAATTCTTGCTGATGTAACAAAGTGGACATCGAACACACACACTGAAAGTAGAAGAGAGGTAGGATAGAAAAAAGCAGTCATGGAAGTAGAACGCAGTGTTTATACGTGGGCAGAAATGTTGTCCAGTGGTGTTTTATTCATTTGTCTTCAGGTCTGGACACATGAAACTTTGGGTTGTAATCTTTGAATTCAGGAATAAATATTTGTCTTATATATATGAAAAGAGAGGATCATACAATTGTGAAGAATGGGAGAGAGAATTTCTGATGATCTGGAATTGTGTAACCTTTCTCCGTAAGACTAAGGGAATGTATATTAGGGTTTAAAGGATATTAAAGGGTATGGGAACACATGCCAAAAGCTCATTTTAGGCTCAAGTTGCAGGCAGAATGGGGAATGAAGACCCCATTCTTGGCAAGGGAAAACACCCCCAGAAAAGGGGGAAAATAAAAAAGTAAGCTAAGCTAAGCATCCAAACCTTAATTGTTTCATTCTTGCTGGTCTGTCCTGTCTTTTTTTTTTTTTTTTTTTTTTTTGCAGTTTTTGGCCAGGGCTGGGTTTGAACCCACCACCTCCGGCATATGGGGCCGGTGCCCTACTCCTTTGAGCCACAGGTACCACCCTTTATTGTCTTTTAAAGAAGGAATATTAGACCTCTATTCCAGATTGTCTAGAAAGATATGTATAAAATATTTTACAGATTTTAGGAAAGTAGTAACATGAAAAGTTGAAAGAGGCAGATGAGAAGTGATCCCAATATCTTTATGATATAAAATACATTAGAGCCCTAAGGACCAGGCGTCCTCAAACTACGGCCTGTAGGCCACATGAGGCCTGCCTAGGACATTTATCCGGCCTGCCGGGTGTTTTTGCCACTGCTGCCTGTCCTGCTTAGCAGCCGACTCATCCTGGGGCCGACTGACCAGCCCTCCAATGGTCTGAGGGAACTGGCCCCCTTTTTAAAAAGTTTGAGGACCCCCGCCTAAGGATTTCTACCACTTTCTCCATCTGTGTTCTTGACGATGTACTAGTCCCACATCCAGTGATTACTTCATCTCTCAGATCTATTTCATCTCTTCTTACTGTAGATATCATCTTATAGACATGTCCATTTCTTTTTGAATATTCCAATAGCAATAATAAATGTGCATCCTACAACTCTCTTTGACAATTAGCTAACTCAAATCTTTCCACAATGAGACAGTGTGCCTTTAGAAGCTCAGTAAATAACATTTAAGCTTTCTCCTCCCCAATATATTACAAACTGAGAAAGAAGCATAGAATATACATAAACAAAAATCTGGTTGTAAAATGATCACTGAGTTATTATTTTTGGCACTTCTTATAAGGCTATTCAGATATTGTCTCTGTTATTTGTTGTTTCATTTCTAACTCACCAGAACTACACCTATAAAGCCTAGCCAAAACTTACAGAATTTAGAGAGTTAGCCTCTGTTTTTCAGTTGGAGGATGTTCTCTCTTCGCTTGCTGTATTTATTTTTTAGGAGAAATTTTATTTATTTTGACAATTCTTTTTCCTAAATTTCAGATTAATATGAGGGTATAAACAATTAGGTTAGAATGTTTGCATTTGGCAGGTAGAGTCCCTGTCATAGCTGTGTCCTACACCCAGGAGGTGTGCCATATACTTTTATATTCTGCCTATTAGGTGGGAGCATACCAATCCTCCTCCCTCCCCCCCAACTTGAATTAAATTGACTTGTTCTCTTGTGTGGGTATGTATAAATTCATCTACTGGCTTCATATTAGTATTGAGTACGTGAGATACTTGCTTTACCATTCTTGTGATACTTACTAAGAAGACTGTGTTTCAACTTGATCCAGGTCAATACAAAAGATATAAAGTCTCCATCTTTTATGGCTGAATAGTATTCCATAGTATACATATACCACAGTTTATTAATCCATTCCTGGGTTGATGGGTGCTTCCATTGTTTTCACATCTTGGTGATTGTAAATGAGCTATGATAAACAATCTAGTGCAAATGTCCTTATGATAAAATGATTCTTTTTAATATAGTGCTGCTTCTGCTTGTAGAACTATGCCTCTATCTTCATTTGCTTATGAAATCATTTGGTCCTACACAGAGATTCTTAGACCTTCTTATTACCAGCTTCTTTGACAGGCTGATAAAGCTCATGCTTTTAAATACATAAAGTAAATACATAGTATTACATAGGAAGCTGGTTATATTGAAAGAGAATTATTAAAATACAAAAATACAAGCTACAATTATATGTCCATCATTAACTGATTAATAAGTTCTAGAGGCAGATTTAATAAGTATCATAATTTCAAGTAGTAATAAGCATTATGTGATATGAAAACACATATAACTTCTCCTATTAGTATTAATACTACTGTGGTGTTCATCTACATTCATAATTTAAGGAAATGCAAAATTTTATCAGAGATTGGTTGTATTTTTTTTTTGCAACCAAGTTAATAGACTATTTAAATCCTATCCAAGGATATATGTTAATATAGGGTTGAGGTTTGGTGCCTGTAGTACAATGGTTATGGCGCCTGCCACGTGCACCAAGGGTGACAGGCTGGCCCAGGCCAGCTAAACAACAATGACAACTGCAACCAAAAAATAGCAGGCATGGTGGCAGGCACTTGTAGTCCCAGCTACTTGGGAGGCTGAAGCAAGAGAATCGCTTAAGCCCAAGAGTTGGAGGTTGCTGTAAGCTGTGACACCACAGCTTTCTACTGAGGGCAACATAGTGAGACTCTGCCCCAGGGAAAAAAAAAATACAGGGCTGAATTTTGTGTCTCTCTGGGAGCTATTTCTGACCCTTCAGTTTTGGATTAGGTATGCAATTGTGAAGGAATCACCAATTTTTAGATAGAAGTAATGATCCCATTGTAATATCTAATTTAATTTTGATCCTTCTAGGAGTTTTAGGGTGATGGGTTTGTTTATCTATCATTTTTATGATTTTTTTTTTCAGCTCCTGGCACATATAATACAGGGTGTGTGAAAGAGTAAAGGAACAAATACATAGAAATTTTGGTTCACTAACCGTTGATGCCTGTTCTCAATAAAAGAAGGAACCAAGACATTTTATTTTCCTGATAATTGTCTTTTTTTCTCTTTTCCTTATTTTCTGCATGTGTAGAATCATTAGAAATTAATATTGGTGAATATTTTTCAGACATGGCAGTGCTGATATAAATACTTTATTAAGGAAAATTCAATCTGAACCTCACAATATTCTATAATTTTTTAAATCTTATTGATATCAATTTATCAGATCTCTCCATGGCGTTTAGCTAGAATAGAAATACAGACTTTGAACTTTCATTTATGAGTTTAATATCTCCCTTATTATCTTTCACAGTAATGATATCTTGGATCTTATTCTACTTCCTCACTTTAGCCATTCTTGGATAGAACGAAAATTAAAAGTCGGTGGGGTTTGGGTAGAGAAGCATAGTAACTGATACAAAAGAGATGTTTAATAAATTGTAGGCCGGGCTGAGTGGCTCAAGCCTATAATCCTAGTACTGTGGGAGACCACTGCAGGAGGATTGCTTGAGGCCAGGAGTCCAGACTAGCCTGAATAATAGCAAGACCCTATCTCTACAATAAATAGAATAATCATCAGGGTGTGGTAGCATGTACCTATAATCACAGCTATAGGAGGCTGAAGCAGGAGGATTCCTTGGGCACAGGAGTTGAAGGCTGCAGGGAGCTATGATAATGCCACTGCACTCTAGCTCAGGAAACAGAGCAAGACTCTGTCTACAAAATAATAGTAATAATGATAATAACAACAGCAGCAGTTTATTTTCCCTTCCTCTCCACATTAGTGGCTTCTGCATTTTGCCTGCTTGCACTTTTCTTACTCCATATACTTATCAGAGCTTCCCTGGCCACTAAGAGGTATATATTTATGATAATTAAAATGATGTGTCCCCCGTAAAACAGTTAGTTCTAAATAATTACAAAGGAGTTTTTTGTTTGTTCATTTTGAGACGGAGTTTCACTCTGTCATCCCAGCTAGAGTTCAGTGGCATCATCACTTCAACCTCAAACTCCTGGTCTCCAGTTGATCCTCTGGCCTTAGCCTCTGGAATAGTTGAGACTACAGGCACATGCCAAGATGCCCAGGATATTTTTATATTTTTACTAGAGACAGGGTCTCGCTCTTGCTCATGCTGTCACAAACTCCCGAGCTTAGGCAATCCTCCCCTCTTGGCCTCACAGAGTGCTAGGATTTCAGACATGAGCTACTGTGCCTGGCCTGCAATGGAGTTTAAGAGCCTATCACTAATGGTTTTTAGCATTCCTATTTATTTAATTTTGTAGCAAAATGCAACATCACAAATGTTCTTGATGGCACCTGGGAGGTTAAAATATGAAAAAGAGAGAATATTGATGACTCTGAATTAAAAGTAAAATTATGTATACAATAAACATGCAACTTAAAATCAATGACACCATAATGAACTATGATATATAATTGTTGAAACCTTCATTAACCTTTCTCTGTACAATTAAAAATGAGGGTATTTGGAGATCATTTTTTTCCACCTCTAAATTCTGAGAATTATTTGTATATTATGCCCAACATTATAAGCTCTATGAAATATACTTTTAAAGTATTAATGATCTAATGTTTCACTTGTCAAATTAAGAATTCATGTTTTGCTTCCGTGGAAAATGGTGAAATTATCTGGCTTGGCACTCGTAGCTCAGTGGGTAGGACACTGGCCACATACACCGCGGTGAGTGGGCTCGAACCCAGCCTGGACCTGCTAAACAACAATGACAACTGCAACAACAACAACAAAAATAGCTGAGCATTGTGGCAGGCACCTGTGGTCCCAGCTACTCAGGAGGCTGAGGCAAGAGAATTGCTTAAGCCCAAAGAGTTTGAGGTTGCTGTGAGCTGTGACACCACATCACTCTACTGAGGGTGACGTAGTGAGACTCCATCTCAAAGAAAAAATGGTGAAATTATCATACTTATACTTTCTCATACTCCATATTATAAATTTTGGTTTGTTAGTAGGTGGAATCATAGGAAATTGGTCATTTCCTAGGCCCCAGACAATCAACTGCTGACAATTTCATATAGTCCAGCCTAATATTTATCATTTTGATATTCTTAAGTTTTTATAACTTTAGCTTACATAACCATATTTCACACACAGCCTGGGGGGATTTATGGCTTATTGAAATTACCCCTGTGTAGGATTATCATCCATTTTCTGATCATTTTGTCCTGTGTATCTGTATCTACGGTCAGTATTTTTGTCTAGGCAGAGAACCAGCATTTTCTTGCATAACTTTCTCCGCAAGTTAGTCACATGACCACGACTGGGTCTATAGAAAACCTGGAAGTATATTCTTTAGATGGTTGGCACGGTTCCTAGCTTAAGCAAAGATACTTGCTTTTAAAATAAAGTTAGAAGAGATATTTGAGGACACTTAGCAGTCTGTGACATAGGTAGTCTAATTCGTGATAGATCTATAAAATTTACATAATTGTATCAACATTTTATATTGCTTAAGATAGAGTTTATAATTTCTAAGGAACTACAAATAATTTTTTAAAAATACCCAAAAAGATAATAGCAAAAA
Organism: Galagoides demidoff; assembly: GCA_963574575.1. Taxonomy (NCBI): domain Eukaryota; kingdom Metazoa; phylum Chordata; class Mammalia; order Primates; family Galagidae; genus Galagoides; species Galagoides demidoff. The sequence continues at coordinate 22,422 of CAUYQV010152127.1, forward strand.
CTTTGATAAGTCAGTGCTAGAAAAAAGAAAAATAAACAGAAAAGAAAGCTGTAAAATTCAAATCACAAACAAAAATGTTATGGAAGAAATTAGACTAAGCCAGTAATAGAAATGTACTAAATAGTCTTAAAGAGATAAGAATTGACAAAATGACACTAAATGGCCAAAAATAAGGATAGAGATAAAAACATCCCAGATTTTAAAAATAACAACATAATAAGATTATTAGTGGCATAATCAAGTAGGGTGGAACTGAAGTTTAAAAACATTCATTGAGATAATTTGAGACATTTTGTGTTGTTGAAATATGGCCCATCATATTCATATTATTAATCATAAGTAATCATAGAACCAGGTAACATCAAAATGTAAAGTAAAAAATTCTCTAAAAATACTGAAAATGGATGAATTTATAATTATAAAGAGTGTTCTTAATATTTTTCCCCTCATAAATCAATAGATCAAGTACATAAAATAAATTAGGTTAAAATAGAAATTTCAAATAAGAGAATTAACAAGCCTAGTCAAATAGCTATGTAGAAAATTTGTATCTAAGGAACAGAAAAAAATATATTTTTATCAAGTTGTACTGGAACATATCCAAAAGCTGACTATATATAATAATTGTAGTAACAACTCATGAAGAAAACTTTATTTGTAATAAAAAGGCCACATTCTGTGAATTCTTCATAATAAAACAAGAATTTAAAATAAATTAAAAACCAAATTATCCATTTGATTCTAAAGACAAAGTTAAATTTAGAAAAATATAAAATAGAAATTATAATGAACATTTAATAAATACTATTTAAAGTATTATATCTGAAAACTTATGTGAGGAGAATGAAGTTCAATGTGGCAAATGGAGCACCCACATTTGCTACAATAATGACCTCTTGCCTAAGAAAAGATCTCAGGAAGAAGTATAAAATATGAAAGAATAAGCTTAGAAAAATACTTTCAGAGTATGTGGTTAAATAACAGAATTATAAGGAGAGCTTGTCATTTCATTGCTGTTGTCGGCTTAACCCTGAGGACAAAACTGAGTCAAGATAACATCTATAGAAAAGAAAATATCAATTTCACATAAGAATACATACATATGTATTCCTGAAATATATTGAAAATCAAATGCAGCAAGTTCTTAAAAAAGAATAATCATTCATAACCTAGTAGGTATCATCCCAAGAATTCAAGGACATTTGACAATTAAAAAATATATTAATGTAATTCTCAGAAATATATTACAGTAAAAAATAGATTCAACATTGTTAAAATGTCCATGCTGCCTAAAGTGATTTACAGATTCAATGCAATCTCCATTAAAATACCACATCATATTTAGATCTAGAAAAAATAATTCTAAGCTTCATTTAGAACCCAAAAGACCCTGAACAGAACAAATTTGGACACATCACCTTACCAGATTTCAAATTATACCACAAGACTATAGTCACCAAAATAATATGGTATTGGTACAAAAATAGAGATATAGAGCAATGGAACAGAACAGAGTACCTAGATATAAAATTATTTGTCTACAACCAACTGATGTTCAACAAAGCAGACAACATTTACTGGGTAAAGGAAGCTCTGTTTGTTAAATGATGCTGGGAATATTATATAGCCACATGCAGAAGAATGAAACAGATCCTTTATCTCTCACCATCTATAAACATTAATCCAAGATAGATAAAAGACTTAAATATAAGACATGAAACTGTAAAGGTTCTAGAAGAAAATGTAGGAAAAATTCTTCTTGACATTGCCCTAAGCAAAGAATTTATGACTAAGACAGCAAAGAGAATTACAGCAAAAAGGAAAAAGCTTCTGCATAGCTAAGGAAATAATCAATAGAGTAAACAATGTACTACAGCGCGGGGGGGAAATATTCACAAAGCTATACATCCCATAAAGGGTTAATATCCAGAATCTACAAAGAACTCAAAAATGAGCAAGAAAAGAACAAACAACCCCACTAAAAAGTGAGTAAAAGATATGAACAGGAGTTTTTTTTAAATGAAGATAGACAAATAGCCAACAAACATGAAAAAACGCTCAACATCACTATCATCAGGGAAATGCAAATTAAAACCACAAGATATCACCTTACCCCTGCTAAAATGGCCATTATGAAAAAGTTAAAAAACAATAGATATTGATGTGGGTGCAGAGAGATAGGAATGCTTATATACTGTTGGTGGGACTGAAAATTAGTGCAACCTCCATGGAAAACAATACAGAGATTCCTCAAAGAAATAGAGACTTACCATTCAATCCAGCAGTCTCCCTACTGAGCATTTACCCAAAGGAAAAGGGCCATTTTATCAAAAATACACCTGCACTCAAATGTTTATTGCAGAACGATTCACATTTGCAAAAATGTGGAATAGACCTAAGTGCCCATCAATTCATGAGTGGATTAACTACATATATATACTATATATGTGTGTATATATATAGTATGTATATGTAGATACTTACGCACACAAATATATATATACACACATTCACAACATATATGCACACACACTGTAGAGTACTACTCAGTCATAAAAAGGAATGAATTAATGTGTTTTTCAGCAATGTGAATGGAACTGCAGACCATTCTCCTAAGTGAAATAACTCAAGAATGGAAAAACAAACACCACATATACTCTCTCATAATTTGGAAGTAATTGCTTTGCACACATGGGCACAGAGAGAGGTAGAAGTCATTGGAAATCAAGAAGAGAGGGGGAATGGTTCCAGGGGCCCTCCAACCTTTTAAACAGTGAACTGAGGGCCAGTTCACTGTCCCTCAGACCGTTGGAGGGCCAGACTGTGGGCCCCGGGACTAGTCGGCTGCTAAGCAGGACAGGCAGCCACGACAAAAACACCTGCCAGGCTGGATAAATGTCCTAGGTGGGCTGCATGTGGCCCACAGGCCGTAGTTTGAGGACACCCAACCCTACCTAACAGACACAATGAATATTATTCAGGGTGGTGGGCACACTAATAGCCATGATTCAAGCATTCTAAAGGCTATCCATGTAGCAAAAACATCTGTAGACCCTTAATACTTTGAAATAAAAAATACAGCAACCTAAAAGGGACTTTTCAAGCATTTGGGTGAATATTGTTCTTAACTGTCTGACTTTAATTCACATTATTTATTTTAATGAAAATTTATGGAAAATTTACCTTGTGCCACAAACATTATGTACATTTGTTATATTTAGTATTCACAAGAATACTTTCAGAAAATATATTCTAAGTTCCCTTTTTATGGATGAGGGAACTGAAGTTCACATAAATTATGCTACTTACCACGGTCACATAACCAGTATGACTCAGAGCTTGGATTCAAACTCAGATTTGCCTGACTATTGTTTACTCCTCACTATGATAAGTATGCTACACTCTAAAACCTCTATGTTTTTAATTTTTAAGATATGATGCAACTGAAATTCATATTCTGTTGCAAACTGAGTTTCTTGATGTTTCCAGAAACAAATTGTCAATAAACTTAATTGTCCATCCATTGTAATAAATCTTCTCATCAACTTATCTAGCTGTTGATCTATGTTTATATATCCATTTGACTATTTATAATTTTATAACTTGACCCTCATCCCTATTCCCAGAGTGTACTTTTTAAAGAGAATCCTTGACAGTAGAATGTGATTTTGAAGGAAATAGACCTAGGTATCAAAAGTCCTGGCTCTGTCACCTACACGTATTAGTTAGCATATGTTTGGCCTAAAATGAGAACAAAATATAAGATGTTAGAGGAGGCAACATATCTCAAATACTTATCCTAGAGACAAAAACAGTTTATGTAATAGTAAGATTAATTAAGCATTAAGTCAAATTAAATTTTTATTGTGGAAGCACAGAGACTAAGTCAAATGATATGATAATTTATTGCCAATTAATTTACCTAAAAAAAATCCTTGTTCCTTTAGTAAGGAAAAACAACTCACTTTGACTGTATGAGTATTTTTAATGAATTTATTTAGGCTGCATCTAAGGGGCAATGCCAATAAAAAGAAAGCTACCAAGGCAACAAGAAATCCAATTAAAAGAATGAGATTTAGTGGGTTTTTTGCTTTCCTAAAATTATGAATATTTATAGACCATAATACCAGTATACTATTTCCTTGGTTAGTATTACTTTCCTCCTTAAATCTTTATAGAATCTGAAAGAAGTGATGAAATATCCAGTATCATTTCAATACTAGGTCAATGTGAGTCTCAGATCACCCATATTTCTTTGGAGGGCTATAATTGAAGAAAAACTTTATATGTAATACTTTAATTCTGTTTGTTGGTATGCAAGTATTGTAATATTATGCAAGTTTAGGGAATAATGTAATCTATGTGAATGTTTCTATTGAACATATACAATTCTCAACCAATGTGTCTTAGGTCCTTGGCATAAGAGAAGCAGAAATAAATAGGATGAATCAGAAGATGTAAAATTTGCAATTCAGTGGTAAGTGTTAAGGTTAAAACACACACAAAAAATGAAGAGGGGGTGGCACTTGTGGCTCAAGGAGTAGGGCGCTGGCCCCATATACTGGAGGTGGCGGGTTCAAACCTGGCCCCAACCAAAAACTGCAAAAAAAAAAAAAAAAAAAGAGGCTTGGGGTGGACAACAAAACAATAAAATGGTTGAATATG